>APFE031385722.1:229889-298781 GCA_000404065.3 Pinus taeda
ACCCAACCTACGATGAAAACGATAGTTACCAGGCTTTACGACACCGGGATACGTCTCTAGCCTAGACTTCTAGATGTTGTGCGTTAGGTTCCAAAGCATTTTTATGTTCATTGAAATTTATTTTACAATTCATCTTTCTTAAGAATTTTGCCTTTAAGGTTCATCACATGATGTAGATATACAATTCCTAAATATGCAATCTAAGATGAGAAACAATCGTTTACTTTCTTTTTGCAATGAAAATCCTAGCTACTAAGGAAAGAGAAGTAAAATCCTTTCAACATAGAGTAGAGAGCACACACTAAGATGCACTGTCCTAAATCAATTTCCGCATGCAGTCTAAATGCAAATGCACATGCATGTATTTGTTTTTCAGTTTCCTTAATGTGAGAATGGCAAAAGAAAACTAAGTACAGATCTGAACTATCTTTCCTCAAAGTGACACTTTAGCAATTTCTTTTCAAAACGAAAGGAAGATTTAGACGACACTTTCAATTTCAACTAGAAAACAACTTTCAACACTTCAAAGAATTTATGATCCAAATCAAATACAATAGAAAAAGTGTAATCGACTATCTAAAAGAGGAAGGCTGTACGACACTCTTTTATTTGACTGAAAACGACACTTGCGACACTTTCAAATCAAAAGACAACAGTTCGACTAATCTACTGTTTGCAAAGGAGAACTGTAAATGACAAAAAATACATTAAAACATTCACAATTCTTTATCAATGAGGTTGAATAATGCAAAGGAAGAGAGTTTCAATAGTGATATACTGATCATAGACAACAAAACTACTGAATAACGCTGAAGACAATGAAGAAAAAACCAAAATCTGGAGGTAGAAATAGTCTTACTCAATCATCGCACCTGTAACACAGGGAAATAGGGATGCATCTCACCTGCAGCACACGGGAAGTGCGATGCATCTAGACTGCCAATGAGAGACAGTGTGATGGTCCAGGGATGAGACTGAGCTTGGTTTTTGCTCACAGTTTGTAGCTTAGTTCATGGATTTAGGCTGAGCTAATGATAGGCAGTAAACAAAAAGTATAGGGGCTGATCTAATGAGGTTATTTGAGCTACCACCATGGCCCTTAGGATGTTTGTAATTTAGATGTTCAGTCCATAAACTAACCTGGAGATTGACTGAAGCAGCGTTGATCTACTTTGCAGTTGCGGAGAAAAAGCAGTTCGAAGGCTAGCTGGCTTAACTTCAGGCTCAGTCTATAGTTTATAAAGCAAACAACAGTGACTAACAATCACACTATTTTCTCCCCAGTGGAGTCGCCATTTTTTTATTGGGAAAACTAGTGTCCATTCAGAGCTGCTAGTCCCACTAAGATGGGTAGCTATTTTAGAAATAGACAAACTAAAGTTACTTGTGTTTTCCTTTATGAGAGATAGATGAGAGAGAAGCAGAGAGTACCAACCTCAGTCTTTTGTTTGGCTCCTTGCTTGTTTCCTCCCTCCTTTGATAGAGCTTTGCCACTCCTTCCTCACTTGTCTCGCTTCAAGAACACTTGTAGAGTCAAAGCAGAATAATACCATCAAAGCATAGAGATCTATAACCATAAACAATATAGGATCATATATATATTAACCATACAAATGCATATACCAATACAAGATTTAGAAATATACAAGAATATGGAGGAAAACTCAAATAGCTTTATTGATAGAAGTAGTAGAAGAGAGGATTACAACCCAGTGGTTTGACCCAGCGCCATCCTCCCAGCATGAAAGCCCTCTTCACCTCATGAAAAGCTAGATCACCCAACAATATGTTGTTTCACAGAGAAACCAACAGCACTTCCTTACAAAATACAAAATTATAGCCTCTATATCTCTAGGATGAGGGATCCATGTATAGATATTTGCACGTGGGTGAGTCAGCTTCTGGGATTTTGATTAGTGTCATTTCTCTGATAGTTCTTGGTTCCACTTGGAGATTTCATGATCTCTTACTCATCCCTGGGTGAATTAAGAGAGGCAAGTGTCAAATGAGCAGTTTCTAGAATATTCTCTGGGTTTCCACCTAACAAACTGCCTCTGCCATTTGTCTGCTCTCACTCATCGCACCCTACAGAAGGGCTTTTCAGTATGCATCGTACCCTTTATGTGTAACAGGTGAGATGCATCACACCCTCAGCATGGAGCAGTCTATATGGTCCAATTTTGACCAGTTCCGAGCAGTTTTTCAGGGAGAACTTCTGGGAAATGATGTAATCAGCTGACCTTGTTCCTTTAGGGTATGAAACAACACGTTTAGGGGCTTAGAAGCCCTTGGTTTATGGACATATGTGATTGGGTTTGCAGTGCCCAAATATGTCTATAACAAATGGACAGGGACATCAACCTAAGTCTTGGTGAGGACATTCCGATGGGCGAAGTTGCAGAGACTGCAAAGAAGGTTCTAGTGGGTCGAGTGTGGGGCAAGAACTACTCTGTAGATCATCTTCGACTCTGGGCCTTAGAGATTTGAGGGTCCTTTCTCAAGGAATTTCCCATAATCAGGGTACTAGCTCGTGGGTGGTTTGCCCTGCGTTTCCATAGGGAAGAATACAACAATTGGATATTATCTCGATTTTGACACATCGAACTTGCTCTGGTACTGTTAAAAATATGGGATCCTTTATTTGATCCAAAGAGGGCACAGTTGGGTGCTGGGTCGATTTGGGTCCATTTTCCAAGCCTCCCGATGCAGTTCTGGACCCCTGTAGTATTCAAGCGCATTGGAGATGCACTGGGAACCTACTTAGAACATGATCAATTGTTTGAAAAATCACGAATCATGACAATGGAGTGTATCCTGGTTCACCTAGCTACCACGGAGGGGCTACAGCAAAAGATAACCCTCCATTGGAGGCACTTCTCGCGCTGTCAAAATCTGGACTATGAATGTGTGCCTTTTCGGTGCAGAAGATGCCACAAGGTCGACCATCTATACAAGGACTATTCGCTGCTCAATCCTTCTTCACAGACGACCACAAGAGGAACGAAGCACCGTCAGCCTGAAGACGCGATTGTGGACGAGCAACCCTCAAGTCAGGATCACTCAAAGGATGTAGATGGAGTCACTACCTAGCAAACCAGTGCTCCAATGATACCACCTATATCCCCTCCATTGACTCGATCCCGGTCTGCTATGGAAGTTTCTCCTACAACAGGTAATACTCCTCTTTCCTTTTCCTCTACACTACTTTTTAATCAAATAAATGCATCTTTATATCAATCTGCATCCCAATCTGCATCCCTCTCATGCATAAATTCTACCATTAACTGTGAGCTCGAACCCCCCTCTCCCATTTTCTCTATTGCCCCGCCGAAAATACAATATTTGAGCCCTCTTCTTCATCCCTACCACTCTCCCTCAGCCTCGGGCTCACACTCCTACAATCTCCGATCTCGACAATTGACCAACCCCACCTAACTAGGTCTCGGCATCCCCCCCCCTCCCCCCTCCTTCGAGCTTAAACCCACAAGAGGTAGGCCTTGAAAGATATCCAAAGCCATCAAATCTGTTGGGGCAGATGTGGCACAGGGTTGACAGAATACCATTGAAAGGGCACTTAGAGCATCTGAAACCCTAGATACCATTCCCTTATGATTCAGCTCTCTTTCAATTGTAGGGGCTTGGCTAGCCCTAAAAAAAAAAATTGGCCCTCAAGCGCCTCTTGCATTGTACTCCCTGTGACATGATTCTTCTTTAGGAAACCCTTGGGCCATCTGATCAGATTACTAAGATCCTGCAAGGCATATTACCTGGTTGGCACTTCCAAGGCCTGGACGCAGTGGGTAGATCTAGGGGTTTAGCCATTGGGATCAATCCAAAAACTATTAGGATGATATCTTCTTAGGGAGGCCAAGGATTCCTGGGCATGGACATCTACTCTGCATATTTAGGCAAACGACTTCGCATCATTAACATCTATGCCCCAAACCAAAACAGGCTTGATTTTTGCCAATCCTTTTTGGATATTCCCTTGATCAATAGTGCCACTATTCTAGCAGGAGACCTGAATTTCTCCATTGGACATGAGGAATCCTGGGGGCATCACTCGCAGCTATATCCACTCTCTGATCAACTAAGCTCTCTCCTGGATCAATATGGGCTCATAGATGTACCCATGAATAAGAATATGCCAACATGGCATAATAGGCATACAGG
Source organism: Pinus taeda (assembly GCA_000404065.3). Classification (NCBI taxonomy): domain Eukaryota; kingdom Viridiplantae; phylum Streptophyta; class Pinopsida; order Pinales; family Pinaceae; genus Pinus; species Pinus taeda. The sequence continues at coordinate 234,063 of APFE031385722.1, forward strand.
TGAAGCTGCCTTTGGTAGAAGACTGGACAGATATCTAATTCAAGAAGACCTCCTCCATACCCTTGCCATCTACATGCAATGGGTTGGCTTGGGGGGTATCTTGGATCACTCTCCCATTTACCTGGAAGTGGATGGCCCATCCAGGAAACCTAGGGCACCTTTCAAATTCAACTCTTCTTGGTTAGAGGACCCTGATTATATTAAGATGGTGACGGATTTTTGGCAAGCCCAACCACCCCTTAGGGATCAGAGGAAGGCTGCAGATTTTGCAGCAATCTGCAACAACTCAAGAGATTAACTATTGATTGATCAAAAAGGAAAAGAGCTAGGGATGAACAATACCTTGCAGACATTGAAGCACAACTAGCCTCCTTAATAGATGTTAGTGGGCTTGGCTACTTATCCACAGAAGCAAAGTTACATCTTGTTGATTTGGAAACTCAGAGATCAAATATCCTCCTTGACCGGGAAGAATTGTGGAGACTCAGAAGCAGTTCAATCTGGCTTCAAGCGGGGGATGACAACACAAAATTCTTCCACAATTTTGCCAATGGAAGAGAAGCGAGCAATACTATCTGGCATGTACCCTCAAAACAGGATCACTCAGCCAACACTCACTCTTAGCTCGCCCACCTTGGTATCTCTCACTTCAAGATGCTCTTTAAAGACTCCCCTGCCCCTTCTCTTGCCAAAATCATAAACCTTGCAGGCCATTTCCCTAGGTTTTTGGAACCAGATGGAATGGAGGATCTCATAAAATGGTTTCCATGGGGGAATTAGAAAGCACTCTCAAGTGGTTTAGGAAGGAAAAAAAGTCTGGGGCTGGATGGTTGGCCCGTGGAATTCTATATTGCTTTCTTTGATATCATTGGACCAGATCTCCTAGGAGTGGTGGAAGAGAGTTGGAATCTAGGTCACATATTTGCCCCCTTAAATTCCATGTTTATTTCCCTCATGCCTAAGACTGACTCCCCCACCTCCTTTCATGAATTTCTCCCTATATCCTTCTGTAATTGTCTCTACAAAATTATTGCCAAGATTATAGCAAATCACATCAAGCTGATCCTATTTGAACATATTTCTCAGGAACAATTCACCTTCCTCCATAATAGACATATCCATGAAGCCATAGGCTCTGCCCAAAAGGCCCTCCACTCCATAAAACTAAGAAAACTAAAAGGGATGGCGCTCAAAATCGACCTCTCCAAAGCCTTTGACAAAGTAAGCTGGTTATTTCTAAGGATGGTACTCACTCACCTAGGCTTCCCTCTGGAGTTCACCAGATGGATTATGGGATGTATATCATCAATTTCCTTTATAATCCTTATCAATGGGTCTGCCTCCCATTCCTTTCAAGCGGAGAGGGGAATCAGACAGGGATGTCCGTTATCCCCCCTACTTTTCCTTCTAGTTATGGAAGGCCTGAGCAGACTGATAGAAACTGAGAAGCGAGCTGGGAGACTCCAGGGCCTCATGATTACTGATCACTGCCTTTTAACTCATCTACTTTTTGTGGATGATATACTCATTTTCCTTAATGGGGGTATTAAAGATATCATCACCCTCACAGAGATATTAAAACTTTTCAGTGTTGCTATAGGAATGGAAATAAATAGGGCAAAGTCCACTATATCCTTCTCTGATTGTACTCAACAAGAAACTCAACTAGGCCTTCAAAATTTCCCATACCAAATTTTGGCTCTACATGATGGTCTGAAGTATTTGGGATTCAGGATTAAAGCAGATGACTACAAGATATCATATTGGACCTGGTTGATCTCAAAGGTGGAAAAAAGAATAAATATCTGGGGTCATCGCCTTCTATCCAGAGCTGGAAGACTGGTACTCATAAAAGCAGTACTAGAAGAAACCCCAGTCGTTTGGATGTCTTTGGCCTGGATCCCCTTGGGGATTCTGCATAGGATCCAACGAGTCTGCAGCCATTTCCTGTGGAAGGGACAGAAAGATGGAAAGCCTTTTGCGTGGGTTAAATGGAGCTGGATTACGAGCCCCCAAAAAATGGGGAGGTTGGGGTTTAAAGCTCCTCTCGGATTTCACACATGCACTAGATGCTAAACAAGGCTGGCTACTCCTGAAGCACAAGAGTCTTTGGTTGGAGGTTGTCACACACAAATACATTTGGCCTAGCATTGTACTAGACTGGTTAAGGAGACCTACATGGAACATGAAAGGTATTTTAGTCATCTAGAGGGCTGTAATCAACACCCTAGCCATCATTAAAAGGGGCTTGGCCATCATTAAAAGGGGCCTTATCTGGAGGATTGGGAATGGGGAGTTAGCCCGAATCGGGATTAATCCCTGGATTGACAGTGGGAATGCCTACCAAATCCCAGAAGAATTGATCACACTCCTCAACCAAAATGGTGTCATGTTCATATCACATATTGGAGACCCTCGTAACTTAACCATTTTGTAGCAAGCATGGCACACAGGTGAGGCATGGAACATCCCAGATCAATGGGAAAGACAGTGGAAAAATTTTCTGCAGATTTATCAGAATCCCATGTGCGCCTAAATGATGAGGAGGATGAATTGATCTAGGGTTTTACTAAAAATGGGCACTAATCCTCCAAGCAAGGGTATGATATTATAGATGTCGAGGACAAGCCGGACAGACTAATGAGTTGGTGGAGCCATGTTTGGAAGTTAAAAGCCCGTCCGTGCAAAAAATTACTAATGTGGAACATCATAATGGATAAAACACCTATAGGAGAAAACTTCAGAAAACAGGCTTTCCCAGGTCTGACTTGGTGCATTTTATGCCATGAGGAGGAGGAATCAAATCATCATTTATTCCACTTGCACCACCTCCCAACTTCTCTGGTCTCAAGTCCTACACACACTAAATGTCCAAAATTCTTGGAGTGGGGTTGATATCCCAAATGCCTGGGATAGATGGTGGGAAGCTGCAACTAAACCGAGAGCTAGGAATCTATCACTTCTGGTCACTTAGCACATATGGATGTGCCACAATAATAATCTGGGCCCTGATACCTCCAAAAATCTGCTCGAGCTGTAGGGAAGTCCTAGCTGAGGAACAAGTCTTCAGAACTCAGAACATCACACAAGAACAGATTGAAAAAGCCCACCCCTGGGCATATTTTGATGGGGCTGCACAAGTACAGGGCTGTGGAGGAGGCATTACACTTCATCTATCAGACACTCATTACTTTCACATTCGCATGGGGTTGGGAGAGGGTAAAAATAATTATGCAGAGCTGATTACTCTCCGACACCTTTTACATTTTACCATCCTCAAATAATGCAGAAACATACAAATTTTTGGGGATTCCAAAATAGTCATAAACTGGTTTAACAACACAACATCTTGCCATGCATATACTCTAAGAACTATTTTGGATGAAATTGTTTTTCTCAAAACACATTTTGATCACATTTCATGCACTCATATTTACAGGGAGCGTAATGAAAGTGCGAACAAGCTATCAAAAGAGGCAACACATTGTCCTTATGGAGAATGGTTGATCACAAAGTACACACCGGAGCGTACCTACCAGTACTTCCACAAACCATATATGGATTAGGAACTTTTGAGGGCAGACAGGCCCTGATCTCATCAGTCTATACTTGTCTTCTTTCACAGTTTTTCTATCATGTAATTATGATAATTTTGGCAACAAAATAGTGATCACCACAGGTGAATATTTTCATATGCCTATGGCATTTACAGCATGTAATTTTCAACAAATTAATGAAACTTACGATATTTTCTCCCCGAGAAAAAAAATCAAAGAGAAGAAACAAAATCTGAATTTTTGATCATTCTCTCTCACACATGTGAAGATCTTAGGGTTTATGTAGTTGTTGGAGGGTTGAAGATGTTATTTTTTGTAGCATTGGATGTGTTCTAGCCACGAGATTTGGTGGAGAGTCTAGAATACATGTATTCTCCAATACCTAAAAATCTTTTCTGGAAATTCTACCTGGAGACGACTTAATTAAATTTATTAGTTAGTTTTTAGTATTTCCTAAGTCTAAACTTAGGAAATATGATTAATTAATCAAAATTAATTAAGTCACATGGATAATGTTTTAGAAAAGTACATGGATCGATTTCTAGTTAATCCTAGCCATCGATTAAGATTTAATCTTGACTATTGAAGTCTCAACGGAGGATTATAAGAAGTCATCGATGGGGCTTGGAGAAGATACACCAAATTAGTTGAGTATTTGATTTTGCTGATAACTCAATATCCAGAGTAGCAACATTCAGTTGCTGAAGGTGATTCATTGAGATCGAAGTAGTGAGAGAGGGGCAGAGATAGTGAGGTCGGAGGAAAATTTTCCGATTCCGATGAGTACATTTGTAGAGAGGCAGTGATTGGCACAGAGAGGAAATGAAGAGCCCTCTTGGGGAGATTTCTGTTTTGCTGGGGAGAAGGAGAAATTCTAAGCCAAACACTAGGCAAAGGGTTTGGAGGCAAAGAGTATCAGTTTCCCAGACAACAGATGACGAGGCCGTGAGAGGTGACACAGGTCCGAGCTATAGGGACACAGTGAATGCGTATGCTAATGCAGAGACTACACAGAGGTAGCAAGGGATGACTCAGTTTCGAGATGAGGTAAATGTTGGCTCACCTGTGGAGTGAGAAATTTTTCTCACTAGTTATTATTTCTAGTTATTTCTCTATTTAGATTGCTAGTTTAAGCATCCATAGATTGTATTCATATTTTTCAGTATTGTATAGTATCAAAACCCTCAACTGCTACACCGGTTTTCTTGAGTTGGGTTTTTCTGAAGACAGTCCAAAAATAACACTGCCATATTATGTGTGTTCATCTATTTCTTCTAGCATTTTTATTCCTTCTAGAGTATTTTTTTTGAAGGTAGCAATGTATTTTCTTCGATATTTTCCGTAGCACACAACAAATAATTTGTTTAATTAAATTAGCAATAATAAGAAATAACATCGGTTGTTGCAATAGGATTCGGGGTTAGTCGAATTTTCACATGGTATCAGAGTGCAAAGTGTAAGTTGGAGAGCTTAGTGGTAGGAGGGAAGAGGAGTTTCATAGCTTTGCATAGGCAACAATGCGGAACCTTAAGAGGAAACACAATTTCCTGGCTAGGAGGGTCAATTTCTTGAGGAAAAAGTCAATTTCTATGAGAGAGCGATAGAGAAATCAGATTTCTCTAGTTCAAGGATTACCAGAGGTAGAGGGAGCAAGCAATATTTTGATTGTAAAGAAGATCTCTAGATGGATGCAACATTTTGCAACAGTTTCTAGTGCAAAATAGTGTTAGGGGGAAGAAAGAGCACACATTGAGGGAAATTTTCCTCAAGGGACTTCTGGCTTCAGAAGTTCAATTTTCCCTTGTAGATCAGTAGTCATTGTGAGAATATTTACTTAGTCCAGCAGGGAGTGCATAGAGGCTAACAAAATCTTAGTAGAAGAGAAGAGAAGAGAAGAGAAGAGAAGAGAAGGATTGTTAGGATAAGGTCCCAGGTTCAATTTTGGGCTAGTTTAACCAATTTTTGTAAAAGATTTTGTAAAGGATGTAAAATCTCCGCAAAATGTGGAAGCGAAGCACACAACTAAGTAGGAGGCAAAGGGGCTTTAGCCCCTTGTTTGGTAAGTGATAGGTCGGTTTTGAGACTCACCCATAGGCCGCGGGCCATGGTATTGTAAGCAAGAATGCTATATATATTTGAGCCTTAGCAAGTCTAGAAGTAGAAACTAAGATAGCATATTATTCTTTTTGGGCAAGTGCTAAGGTAGGAAATCTCTGTTTCTTGTACTTAGGTGAAAGGGGAAGGCTCCTGTAGCTGAGTGTGCGAAGACCTTGGCAAGTCCACAGATGAGTGCTTGGGCCCCTGCAACTGAGTGCATAGGGCGGAAGAGTCTGTAAACTAAACGTTGAACTTAATATAGACTGATTTTGGGACAAATATCTTGCCTTAGAGTATTATTCTTATTTCTGTTCAAGTTATGCATTATGGCTTAATGTTTTGTTTTCTGTGGAATAATGTGTAATTACTGCGCGAACCTATTGAATCTTTAATATTTATGCATGAACTAAGTAATTATCTGTTTTCACAAAGATAAAGGTTATATATGTTATGATTTCTGTTGAATCGGGTAGATCTACGTGAAGGTAGATCTAGGGTTACTATTTAGTGTGCGAAAGTGGATAATTTTCTTCCTTTAGGTCCATAAAGTTTGATCACAGACCTTCACGAAGGTCTAGAAGCTGTTTTCTTAGAGATAAAATAGCGGACCATAGAAGGATGTAGATCTGCGTGAAGGTAGATCTGAGCTACAAGGGCTTAAGATCACTTATCACATGATATCTGGAGGCAGAAACCTAGTTCTAGCATCCCCCAATACTACTTCAGGTGAGACTGCAACTTGCGCTATGTAGGTTGTTGCCGAAAGGACTAGTAGTTAGGGTTTTATTGGTTGGCACAAATAACTCTGAACTTGGGTCAGCCCCCATTAAGCCAACAAATGGTTTTGTTGTTGGGACCGAGATCTATCTAAGAGATGTGTGATAAATATTTTCCTAGGAAGAAAGAAATTGACAAGTGGATTGACTGAAACGTGCACACGTTCGTGGCTCAAGAGAAGAGGAGCCTTAAATTATCCAAGGAGAAGTGGTTGCAGAGAATTTTGTACATATATGAGACCGACATGTTCTTCTGTTTCTTCCTTGATGAACTACGTGAGTGTTTATCTAAATTGGCCGATAATTAAGGGACATGGAGGCTTGATGGCCCTATAGTGTGGACTCCTAAGTTGGTACGACGTCTGGAGGCATTAGGAAGAAATATCACGTGGGCTGTGGAACATTGGATTGATTGCACATTGGGAAGTTTTGTGACTTATTACGCGATCGATAGAAATATCAACTCTAGTGAAGCGGAATGAAGGTTTAAAGGACCATGAGTTAAGTATTTGAAGTCATTAAAGACTTGGATTAAAATGATGTTATGTGAAAAGAGGGTTATGCAGTTGCCTTGATGTTTGGGGCTACGCGAAGTGGGATATTATTTAGAAGAAATGAAGGATCAAGCTCAGAGTATAGTGCGCTCATTGAACCCCCTTCAAGTGACGATGAAGGGACGGTGCTAACTACACCGCGAAGTGCAGTTTAGTTAATTATGCAGGGTATTTCGAGGATACCTCATCCATCCAATCCACCTCCACCTCCACCTCTGCCTTATACACCTACACCTTCATCCCCTCCACCTCCAATTCCACCTTTCAACATGGCAAACACAATGAAGATGCCGATTTTTTTAAAGGAGTAGGGAGCAAAGATCCCAAATAGTTCTGGTTTGTCGTAGGAGCTGTATGGACGACACAAAAGATTACAGATGATAACATCAAGAAAGAACAACTAGTCACAACCTTTCAAGATTGCGCATTAACATGGTATATCAAGTATTGCGCTGATAACCCCACTGGGTCACTGGCAGAACCCAACAAGCTCTGAATAAGGAGTTCAGAAAGCCTAAGTCTAAGGCGTAGTAGGTAACTGAGTTTAAGGAAATTCGACAGAAGGTAGATGAGGCACCTTGGGATTTCGATCAGAGGTTGAAATGATTGATTAGTAAAGCCAATATGATAATTACAGATTCCTAGCATCGCGAATAATATATAGTGTTGCTCTTGCTGCACTTGAGAGTGCCTCTCTCACAAAGAAATATAGCTATGCAAGCTAAAGCCTTCGAAATTGTGATGTGGTTGGATGCTTCACCCATACAGGATACAAACCTAGGGGTACAACATATTGACTCACAACTTGAAAGCATGAACTTGGAGTTACAGAGCCTGAATAAAGGGAAAGAATCTTAACTGGAGGAGCGTGCTGAGGTCTAGTGTTTGAAATGAAAAATCTATGGACATGATAAGGACCATTGCTCAGTCTATAAGAACTATATTATCGGGGGAGGGTATGTTCTCTTGAAGCTAGACAATAATGATTGGATGAGCACAGAAGTTGCGCTGTGGTGCACTATCTGTCAGGTTACAAGACATCGTGCAACTCATAATTTCCATTTACTACAAAAGTTTGTACAGACCCCTCAGCAATTGCTCTGCAATTTTTGCAAATCTGTGGGTCATGATGAACGTCACTGTAGAAGTTATGAGATGATGATGGATTGAAACCCTACCTACCAAATGCAAGTAGAGAACTAGCCTTAGGATCTGGCACATGAGCAGTGTGTGGAGGATTCTAAGGCCAAGGATGAGGAAGAGGGGGAGGACTTGGTCGAGGGCATGGGCAAGTGATCTTCTATAACTGTGGTGAAGAAGGGCACTTCATGTGAGATTCCACAAACCCCACGCATCAGTCGTGTTAGTATTGTCGACAGCTTGACCATGTGATAGATGAATGTCTAGTCCTTATGACGAAGATGAAAGAAAATAAGGTGCAACCACAACAACCTATGCAGAATATCCAAATGATGAGGGCAAAGCCCCATGAAGAAGATCATAGCATAAATATAGTGACAAGAAGTGGTAGGGCAACTAGTGCAGATAAAGGTAAGAAACCTGAGGGTGACGGGTGGGTGCGCAAGGCTGCTAAGAAGTTAGTAGAATTTTATCTTAATCATGCTAAAGAAACCTTCATGGAAGTAAAGAAGAACTTCGCTGAGGCCTCCACCTCAGGAAGCCAAGAGAAAATTCTAGAAACCAATATGATGCAAGAAGTAGATCCTTTGGTGTTAGATACTTTTTTGAAGACCTGTATGAAGTTATTGCGATAAGAAAGAAGTATAAGGGTTGTAAGTGTTAATCGACAAGTGCGCAATTAAAAAAAAAACTCTTGATGAACAATGCACAATGAGAAAGATTGGTAAACATAAGATTCGAACGGGATGCAAGATGAGGCTAACCGTGCAAATAGGAGAATATGAAATGGACCAGGTAATGTTGGATATGGTATCAGATTCTAATGTCCTGCCTAAGTAGACATGGGAGAGAATGGGGAGACCTACGCTGCAATGGTCTCCTATTCAAATGCGCATGGAAAATAAACATAAGATTATTTCGATGGGTGCGAGTGCGCTAGATGACTTTGAGGTCATTGAAATAGTGGGTGATAGTAACCCATACCCCACGCTACTAGGAATTAACTAGGCTATTGATATGAACATGATAATCAACTTGAAAAAGCGAAAGATGACATTTGAAAAGAATTCGCTCAGGGTTGTAGTGCCACTAGACCCTATAGAAGGAGCATGTTATAATGAAACTATTCGCAACTTTATGGAAAGTGAGGATGATCTGGATCAGATATATAAGATCATGGCACAAGATGAAGATTGAATCAATCCTATGGCCAATGGATGAATTTCCTGGGATAGGGATAGCTTCTGCACCTCAGATTCAGATGAAGAGCTTGAACATTGGCATAATCAGTTGCATGAAGTATCTATGCTTTGTTGTAATATGATGACCAAATCACTACTGTGTGTCTCGCCTGAGGTAAGGAATATTCCTCATTATGGTCATTTGACTGATGTGGATATGTGTCTATATCAATTTTAAAAGGAAGTATCATAAGAACATTGCTTCCAGGCACTGGAGTTGTCGCTACGTGCTATGCCTACTCGTTGGTGGGGTACGCACAAGGAGAACTTGGCTGGATGTAAGGAATACAAAAGAATGATGAAATTGAGGTTTGGGTATGATAATACTTAGATGACAGAAAAATACAGTGGGAAGGATGATCTGCGTGATCATTTGGCACGCTGGACTAAGGCCTGGGGAACGAAACCACAACCAAAATGGGTGCACATTTTCTTTCATACTTTAGGTACAATTCCCATGAATTGGTATTTGGAGATAGAGCTTCACCATGGAACAAGTAAATGGGACATCTTAAGGGAGATTTTTCTATTAACTTTCAACTTGGAGGATGGGTTTGAGAGTATTGATGAAGCACTCCAAGAGATAAAAGAATTTATATTTTGAACACCTACGGAACCGGTAGAATGGGCTTAGTCGATTTGGAGTACACAGTTGCGCCATGCACTGGAGTGTTATAATGTGACTATTGAAGAAGAAGAAGAAGACCCGCAAAATATCAAAATTCTAGAGACAGAGGAACAATATGAGGTCGAAGGACTGAAAGCCGCAAACCCGGATATATTAGAACCTTTGAAAACTATAAAAATTAGTGTTGGAACTAAATTAGAACCTAAGTTTGCTAAGATAGGAGACTATTGGGACAAAGATACAGTTGATAAGGTGAATGAATTGCTGCATGAGTACTATGATCTCTTCCCCACTAAGTTTTCAAATTTGAAGGGAATCTTCGGAGATTTAGGTGTTATGAAGATTACATTAAAACTGGATGCGAATCTTGTTAAGCAAAGACCTTATTGGTTAAATCCAAAGTATAAAGAAAAGGTGCGCTAGCTACTCACGCTGGTGCATGATGGGTGCTTATGGATCGACGAACCAATCCTGATTACGAATATGCTGATCCATCAGATTGCAAAACTGCCATATCAAGGGGTGGACCCTGCCAAGGAGTTTGGAGGGAAGAGTGGAGAAAAGGAGCTGGCAGATAAGATGAAGGCATAGTTTGGCTTAGTAAAGGAGTCACGTGGATATTCTATCCACTCCATTTAGGATTAGGCGGTGTAGTTTGCCACCCAAATTCTTGGACACAAAATTATGAGGAACTACCGCGTGGACGAAATTCTGGCGCCATTAGTGTCATTGGCTGCCCAATGCGCGAAGGGAGTACTATATAATTGACGCAATACTTATTTAAGGAGTTCGTGACGAATTTCCAAAAAGCACAGGAGGATAGTAAACCATTTCATTATGTATGGCTCCTATTTTTAATTCTCTTAGTAGAATGGATACTGCTAGAGGATAGTCAATTTCCTCTGCAAGCAGAGGATTTACCAGAGGCAATGAAGTTTGCTTCGCTCTGGTCGACAAAGAATCCAGAGCGGATTAAAGAATCAAATATTTTCTAGACCTTAATGGAAATGGATCTTCATACAATAATCAGTCAGCAGCCGAGGTTGTCCCCAACCTTGTTCGAGCAGTTAAGGGTCTTCACAGAGTTCAAGGCCAATTTCCATAATGACTCAATTAGGGCGAGGAAGGACCCTAAGAATATCTAGCACAAGCGGCCATATTTAGTCTCCGAAACAGATGTGTAGGATATTGTGGGAATTTGGCCACCAGAGTGGTGCAAACCCATGAACATTGGTGTAGGTACTAGTAAAGGTGCTGAGAGCTCTAATGTGCAAACAACAGCTGCGCAGAAGCGTAAAGAAGAAGCACAAAAGGAAGCATGAGAATTGGATGAACAAAAGAGGAAAGAAGCTGTTGCTAAGGAAGTTGCGGAAAAAGAGCGCATTGTAAAAGAGCGTGATGAGAAAGAGTGCATTGACACAGAAGAAGTCAAAGAATCAACTTCCCAGCATACCGATAAGTAGGAACACTCAGAGTGCAAAGGAGGCAGGGGAGAGGAGAAGAGAACTCCCTTGACATTGAGGAAGTGCGGTAAGGAGACAATTGTCAGGCCAAGAAAGAAGTATAAATCAGATAAACAAGCACGCATTGACCCAATGATCCTAACAGAGGGGGATCTTGATGCGATTTGAGACAAGGTAAGAGACACCACCACAAAGTTGTGGCATCGATTTGAACAACAATACATGCAGACACCAGGGAGCATCTAGAAGGATCTACACGAGTTGCCGATCCAAACCAATAGGATTCAAGTGAGCGTTGGGCAAGTGAGCGAGGTGCAAGTGAGCGTTGGGCAAGTGAGCGAGGTGCAAGTGAGCCTAGCGCAAGGGAGAGAGACAATAGTAGAGATGGAATAGAGTCTAGACCTCATAGTCATACCTTTAACAGAAGGATCAGTCTGTTGAAAATAGAAACAAGAAATGCTAAAAATAGCATTGCTAAAGATAACATTTCAGGATATTCCAATTTTAATTTGTCCATGAATTAAAATTGAGAATTAAAATTCGAATTTAGTCTCACCAGTTGTTTGAAAAATAATTAATTAATTCATCTTGAGTTAATTAGTTGGAGAAATTCAAACATGAAGTCTTTGTGAAGTCACGCAACAATTATCCCTTTGATTGAGTAAATTATCCCTTAATTAAGGAGATAAGGATGATTTGTATTTTATTTGTAATTAGTTAGCTTATTTAACTGAGTTAAGTCCAGTTAGATTAGTTCCAAACTGTTTGTTGAACTGATTGTGAGTTGATTTAGTTAATGCATGCATGCATGCAACTAGTGTACTCCAAATAACTGAATATTCTCTCATAAATAACTCATGCATGTAAATTTAGACAAAGACCCAGTTGAGATTAAAGGTAGGGACAATGTACTATCAGTTGCAAGAATTTTCCTATGAGAAAATATCTTGCATGTAGAAGAAATTCATTCCTTGGGGATTGCACAGTTTTTACGGAGTGTAAGAGCAGTGTTCCACTTGGTTGAAGGTGAATCATCCTAAAGGAAAAATGCAAGGAAATAGGAGGCTTGGAGGACAGAGGAGAAGGCATATGTGTTGTCTATTTTGTCAATGAGCAGTAGAGAGTGATTGTAATGAGAGCTGGATAGCTGCGAGAGCTAAAGCTTTGTGTAATCTTGAGATATTTCCACTTATATGATAATACAGATAGCAGGGTTTTTTGCTAAGGCTTTCCCCAGAGTATTCTTCTGTCTTCATGTGTGATTGTTTCTTCTTCTCTGTTATATGTGTTATGTTTGATCTTGCTCAAAATCGATTAAGCTTCCGCAAGTTTGATTGTAGAAGTAGATTAAGTATTTTGCTTTAGTACATTGCAGTACACTGCATAATCAGATTAATCTATAGTAGGAATTTCTACACAGTCCACATAGAATCAAAAGAAGACCACGTTGTATTGAGCACAATCAAGGACATAGGGGTGAACTTAGCCATGCTGCCGCTTCAGACCCTCCATGCGCTGCATCAGGGGGTTTCAGATGAGTTGCAGGCTAGAGAGCAGCGCGCGCTTGAAGTGATTAGTGAATTCAAAGTAAACAACGAGCAGATGTTTGTGGAGAAGGCTCATGCTCTGAAAGAGAAAGAGAAGTTGCAAGTACGAAGTCAGATTCTGGAGACAACAATAACGCAGGCATGCAAGATAGTTCAGAATTAAACATTCTAGAGGATGCCGCAATGACAATAAAAATAAGGAAATTGGCTGCTGCAGTCCTTGTGTTGAAGGATGAGATCAAAAAATTCACTTTCAATTTCCAAATCAAGATCTCAGAGCTTTAGTTTAAGTTACAACCAACCACTCCGCCAAAGGTCCGGGAGCAACACAGAGCAACTATCAGGGAAAACATGGGCACTCTGGATGAAACAATCATAGGATGCCAATTTATATTTGAAGATGTCATGGAGTTATGGATGCATATGTAGGAGGATCCAAACCTGCATAATCTTAACATGGATATTCGGGAGACACAACAAAAGTTTGATGAAGTTAGAGCGATTGCACACACTTTGGAGCTAGTCCAATGCCTTGCGCGATTGCAGGAAGGTAAGCAGTTGCAATCACAGATTGAAGAGTTACAGAGGAAAGAGGCCCTTCTCAAGGCCATAATACATCCATGGACAGAGGAAGCTTGTCAGCTTGCTCTGTCACTTCAGGACAAGTTAAAGACATTGCAACAAACACAGAGAACGATGCACATAGTAGTGGAAGGTCCGACGATAGAAAAGTTAGTAGAGGAAGTGCAACAAGCTGCAGTACAGAGTTCCACGGATGTAGCATCAGTGCAGGTCAAGTTCAGTGACCTTCACAACAAGATCGAGGCGTCAACCGAGTGACTCGAGGGCGAGTCACCATTGTGTTGTGGGCCTATTGGGATAAGGTCACCAGGGTCAATTTTGGGTTAGTTTAACCAATTTTTGTAAAAGATTTTATAAAGGATGTAAAGTCTCCGTGAAATGTGAAAGTAGAGCATGCAACTAAGTAGGAGTCAAAGGGGATTAGCCCCTTGTTTTTGGGCAAGTGCTAAGGCAGGAAAGTTTTGTTTCTTATACTTAGGCGAAGGGGAAGGCTCGTACAACTGAGTGCGCAGAGACCTTGGAAATTCCACAGTTGAGTGCATGGGCCCCTACAACTGAGTGCGCAAGGTGGAAGAGTCTGTAAATTGAATGTTGAACTTAATAAACACTGATTTTGGGACAATTATATTGCCTTAGAGTATTATTCTTATTTCTCTTCAAGTTATGCATTATGGTATAATCATCCGTTTTCTGTGGAATAATGTGTAATTATTGTGAACCTATTGAATCTTTAATATTTATGAATGAACTAAGTAATTATCTGTTTTCGTAAAGATAAAGGTTAAATCTATTATGATTTCTGTTGAATCGGGTAGATTTGCATGAAGGTAGATCTAGGGTTACTATTTAGTTCATGAAAGTGGATAATCTGTTTCCTTTAGGTCCATAAAGTCTGATCATAAAACTTCACGAAGGTCTAGAATCCGTTTTCTTAGAGATACAGTAGCAAGCCATAGAAGGATACATATTTGCGTGAAGGTAGATTTGAGCTACAAGGGCTTAAGATCACTTATCACACGGTCTGTAGAGGCAGAAATCTGGTTCTAGCATCCCCCAATACTGCTTCGGGTGAGACTGCAGCTTGCACTATGCAGGTTGTTGCCGAAAGGGCCAACAGTTAGGGTTTTGTTGGTTGGAGCGAAAAAATATGAACTTGGGTTAGGCCCCCTTAAGCCAACATGGATTTTGACTTATTATGCTGACATGGCCATTGCCATACTTCGAGATGAGGATAGGTTAGACGATGCTTCAAAATATGTCATCTGGAAGGCAAGGATGTCCTTCGTTCTGGATGAATATGGCCTGAAGCCATTCATAGATGCAGTGGTAACTATCCCCATAGATTTAGATCAAATGAAGGAATACTGAAAGGAGATGGTGAGTGCAAAGAGGTTGATTCATGACAGTGTTCGTGATTACATTGTATCACACGTAGAGATCTAGGGAACAACCAAGGATATGTGGGATACACTTTCCACACTATACCAAGGCACTTCTGAGAAACATAAGATTTACTTGGAGGACAAGCTGAGATGCACCAGGATGCAAAAGGGGGAACACATAGACCCCTACCTCACCAGGATTCAAGAGATCCGAGACTAGTTTTTAGCTATTGGAGCAGCACCTCAATCCATAGCACTAGTATGACTAGCATTCAACAGTGTCTCTAAGGAGTGGCATGTATTCGTCCAAATAATTTTGGACAGAGAAACCTTACCAAGGTGGGATAGGATGTGGGCCAATCTGCAATAGGAGGAGTTGATATGAGACTTAGTGAAGAGCTCCATCAATGGTAACAACAATGGATCGAAGTAGGTGAAGGAGGAGGAGAATGTGGCCCTCACATCGATGGGTCACAGTCAAGGACAAGGGGAGTAGAGGAGAAAGAGGAAAGGCCTATCAAAGATCAAGTGCTTTAGATGTGGTGAGCTTGGCCACTATAACACCCAGTTTCCTCTAAGGAATAAGGATATGGAGGAGAAGCCAGACTAGGAGGCAACATCAATAGAGATTGATAGGCTTTCCTCCAAGCTACAAGAAGACTTCGCTATGTTTGCTGACATACCCCCAGGAGTCAAATGGGGTGACTTGGTATTATAGCCCAGAGTGCTACAGATGGGCAATATTATTGAGGAGTTCCACCTCTTGAAACGTAACCTTGATATGGGAGACCACAATATTTCAGTAGCAAGATGGATCATTATTAGTAGATGAAGTCAGATGTAGTCTAGGTGTATGTTAGATGTTGGGGAGCGCAATGCAGAGTTGGAAACTGTGTAGTTGGCACAATACAGATTCAATAGAAGCACAAATGCTTTAGTGACAACAAAGATACTAACAATAGCTAGAGATGTTGCAGATGTTGCAGTTGCAACAACAACAGATGGAGAGGGAGTTGTAGTGTAGATGCAATGTTGGTAGCAGTTCAATAGATTCAGCAGTAACACATATGCAACACATATAAGAGTTGCACAATATTTGATGGGTAGCAGTAGCCAGACATCAACAACTTGACAGGAGATGATGCAAAGGCATGGTGTTGTTTCAATAGGTTGTAGTACTAGAACACATTCCCCGCTAAGAGGGAGTGTTAGTTTTTGTAGCATCAGATTTGTTCTAGCCACAATATTTGGTGGAGAGGCTAGAATACATGTATTATCCAATACCTAGAAATTGTTTATGGAAATTCCACCTAGAGATGACTTAATTAGATTTATTAGTCAGCTTTTAATATTTCCTAAGTCTAAACTTAGGAAATATGATTAATTAATCAGAATTAATTAAGTCATGGTGAGAATGTTCTGGAAAAGTACATGGTGTCGTAACATAAATAGTTTTGATAAGTTAGATATTTATAAAAGAGGGTATAAAAAATAGAAAAACAAAAAATAGAATAAAATAATGAAAATATGAAAACTGTTGAAAAAATATGAAAAGAGACCCCATCAAAAGAAAAATAAGTGCACAAGTGAGCAAGCTCAAAAGCCACTTGAAATAAATCTTGTTTGAATCATATAATATAATCATGATCAAACATTTTTAAATTTATGTTTTAGGATTAGAAAATAATTCAACCAAACTGTTTAATCTTAGTTGAAATTAGAAGATAAGATAGATTAGAGGAAAAAGTGACCAAAACATTTAATCTTGGCCAATCACATTTTATGCACTAGAATAGGGTTAAAAGTTACTTCAGGAAATAAAAATGGAATGCTTGATCAAATGCGCCTTTAGAATTATTAATCATGCTTTGATTGATTTATTTTAGTTAAAAAATAAACTAATCATGCCATTTAAACATGATTAGAGCCATGTAATAAGCATTAAACTTGAGTTTAATTTTTACTTCGGGAGATGATTTGATGTTTTGTCGTTTTGTAATATCCAAATGGCACTTTTCAACGACAATGATTTTCCCCGCCCAGATGAACGACGGGGAAACCAATTCACACCGCCTCTTCCCATTTCATGTTAACACCAGGGGAGCGTCTGAAATGCGGTATTTCTTTTCCTAAGCCCCATGCAATGTGGCACTCTCTCATGAATTCACAGTCCCCTCATCCTAAGCCGCTTACTATTGCCCCCCCACCAAAATCTGCTTATAGTTCCTCCGCTCCTCCCAACGATCACTACGTCACCTCCCGCACATTTCCCTCCGCTAATCACATCTCGCCACATTTCCATATTTCATTCGCTCACATCTATTCCCGATATCACTTGCCCATTACACTCTTATCTGTTATCATCTTCGTGTTACCCATTAATACACCTAAATCCCATTTGGTAATCATTCCATTGCAACAGTAATCAATCAAGGCCTATAAAATGAACTTGACTCATTTCGCATGATTCCCCTACCCACTTTGGTTACTGTTTTCAAATTGTAGGCATTGATTTAAGTTTCTGCACTCCTACTGATCAACACCTATCAATTTCGGCAATTCAGAGCCCAAATACCCTTGACAGATATTTATTTATTTATCTAGGTACCTGTTCAAGCCAAATTCTGTCCTTTGATATCATTCTTTCTCAAAATCCTCAGTCATGGAACCAAAGGGAAAATCCCAATCTTCTAGAAGAAAAACAAAAGGTGATGATGACCCTAAGACCTTTGTTACCCTATACCTAGATCACATGCAATTAGCTAATCAATACTTCAAGATTGCTGACACCGAGTGTGAATTCGACCTAATCGAATTACATCACTCGTTAAAGAAAAATTACCTAGACCAACAAGACGAAATTAATATTTGGGAATCCCTATTACCTATGTTTATCTTTCCATAGACACATTATTTCCTTGATTTGGTTATGTGTCAAGCTAGATACAATCGACTGCACAAAACCATTATGGAAAAAATGGAGACATTTTGATTTCAATTACACATGAAACCATAAACCATATGTTGTTGGTTCCTCAAAATGACTCCCTTAGCCATTTTTTCTGCAGCTGTTCTAATGGACCAGTATAATAAGTTAACCCTTCCTTAGAGAGCACAAATTTTTGATATTTTTCTCCTAGGAGACTCTCAACTTCCTAAGAAAGACCCCCCTTACTTGTATCTTCCTAGAGAAAGCCAGGCAAATAATTGCCTTAGTTTCTTTCCTTTTAGGGTATTCATCAGACTAGTGGGTAGATGAGCCTATTCTAGGCTTTCTTTCAATTTTCTCCAATGAGCACAAGCCAACATTCATGTGCAATTTTAGCCAATTTTTGGCTGATAATATGCATGAACAAATGATGAATATTACTACAAAAGACATATTTAATTAGCATATGTACTGATCTTCATGTTTCTTTTTCAGCAGGGAGATAAGTTTCGAATACATTTACACAAGCAAGATGATCAGAGCATCAATCGATATGTGATGTAGTGGACTTCATTAGTTAGGAGAAACTCAACAAAGTTTAAGTTTGCAGACTTCATTGACAAATTTTTTCATACAGTTGCAGGGCTTCTTAGGAGTCAGAGTGAGCCAAGGATTAGTTTAGAAATCAAAAGGGTTTTGCACTTGAGTGAGTAGACAAAGAATTGAGTCTAGTATTTATACTTGAATTGCATAGAAATTAGAGTATATGAATGTGAGTTGGCTCCCTACAAGATGCCTAAGTATATTCCAATGAGAATATTCTTTTTGGAATATATAAGGTAGATGATCAATATGGATGAGATCCATTTTGTATTAGGTAAAAGGAAATTAGAATTCAAGATCAAGACTTAAGTAGGACCATTTATATGCAATACTAGAACAACACATGATGGGGCAGATTCGATTATCAAGCAATTCAACATGATTTCTAATCTAAGGGTGTGTTGGGCGCGAGATCCCCCAAGGGAATTTTTTGGGCCTAGAGCCTAGATTTTGGCCAATTTTGTAATTCTAGTGTAAAGACTACGCATTTTGTGGGCACAGAGCATGTAGTTTGTTAAAGAGTCATAGGGTTGTCTGCCCTTATTTTGATAATATAATGTAAGCTGTAGAAGATCTACCGATGGTCCACGGACCATGGGATTGTATAAATAGAGCGAAGCTCTAAGTAGTTAAGGCAGCTAGCTAATAACAGAATGTCTAAGGAAGAATGATGTATGCGAGATAGTTCTGAAGTGGAAAGTCTAGTTTTGGGTCTTAGTGTAGGAAGAGGCTTTACAGTTGAGCACACAAAGGCCTAGTATTCTGCAGCTAAGTGCGCGAACCCCTACAGCTGAGTGTGTAGGGTGAATCGAGTCTGTAAATAGTGGAAGTATTAATAAAGAGAAGTTTCTATCAATTCTACATCTTTATTTCCTGTTTTATGCATCTGCTATATTGGGTATGAATTTCACTTTTAATGCTTATATGATGCGTGAATGTGTATAATTGTATTGGCTAAGAGAATGCAAGATAGAATATCTGTTTACGCGAAGATAATCAAGACCTGTTAATAAGATACGTAAGATACTTGGCGTAGTTTAGGATATATCGTAGTTCACTACCTTAGCAGTGAAAAAGGACTTTAGGCCCTAGTTAGGGTTGCGCGAAAGTCGATTATAACAAATTGCGAAGGTACTAAAGGGTAGAACAGTGCGCGAAGTGACCTGCGTGAAGTCGGGTTTAGTTGGACTAAATTGACATCACATCCATCTCAAGGGTGTAGAAACTTGGTTCCAGCATCCCCCCATATTGCTTCAGGTGAGACTTCAGTCTGCGCTCCGCGGGTTGATGTCGAAAGGGCTAGTAGTGTAGGGATTTGTTGGTTAAATAACTTTGAACCTAGGTCAAGCCCCCATAAGCCAAAAAATGGTTCCATTGTTAGGACTGGAATCTACATGAGAGATGTGTGATGTCCTATCATTGGAATCCAACTAAGAAAGAAATTGAAGGCTGACTGGACAGAAGAATTCATGAGTTCGCAGCGCAGGAGAACAGAAACTCGTGACTATCAAAAGAAAAGTGGCTAGACAACTACCTGTATACAGAGGTCCATGAAATATTTTTTCGCGTCCTTCCCTATTGAGCTATACGAGTGGATCGTGAAGCTAGCAGATAGCCATGGAAGGTGGAAACTCGACGATCCTATTGTGTGGACCCGAGAGCTAGTGCGAAGGTTGGAAGCATCAAAGGATAAGATCGCACACGTCGTCAATCATTGGCTTGATCGTATTATAGGAGGATTTGTTAATTAGTTGGCGGTTGACACCTCAGTTAGCTACAACAAGGCAGAGCGACACTTTCTCAAAGGACTGTGAGGTAAGTACGTAAAGTCTTAAAATACTTGGATTAAAATGTTGTTGTGAGAAAAGTAGGTTATGCAGTTAGCTTGATGTTCGGGGCTAGGCAAAGTGGAAAGGTTTATAGGAATGAAGGAAATAAGGGTCCAGAAAATAGACACTTGATTTCACCTCCGCGAGGAGACGAGGAAGAGCTCACAAAGGTCTCTCTGCAAAGTGCTATTCATTTGATAAGAAAAATAATTCCGCGAATACCACCTCCACCCGCACCACCACCGGCTTCACTGCCATCACCTCCATATCCACCACCACCACGATTTAGTATGGCAAGCACAAGTGAAGTTGCCTGTGTTCAAAGGTTTGGGAAATGAAGATCCGAACCAATTATGGTTTGTTGTAAGGGTTATGTGGAAAGCGCAAGGTGTTACAGATGACCATATAAAGAAGGTGACACTAGTTAGCGCCCTGCAGGATTGTGCACTATCCTGGTATATTAAGTACTGCAATGATAACCTGAATGCAAGAGTCACGGATATCCAAACAATGCTAAATAGAGAATTTAGTAGGCCTAAATCTGAAGCACAGTGGACCATTGGATTTAAATAGATTACGATGCTACCAAGTGAGACTCCTTGGGAGCTGGATCAGAGGCTGAAATGTACGATTCACGAAGAAAATATGAATCTGATAGATGAATAGTATCGCGAGTGGTTTGTAGCTTCGCTAGTACCACATTTAAGGAGTGCGCTATCGCAACAGAAGATAAAAACTCAAGCAAAGACCTTAGAGATTTCTATGAGGCTACATGAGACCTCGATGCAAGATCCTAATTTGGGAGTTCAACAAATCCATGCGCAGCTGAATAATCTGTGCCTTGAGATGAAGAATCTGAAACAAGACAGGACAGTTCGACTAAAAGTGTGTGAACAAGTGTGGTGTGTAAAATTCAAGATCCATGGTCAAGACAAAGAACACTGCCCAATTTTTACAAATTATCTCACAGGAGGAGGACTGATGCCTTTAAGGTCAGAAGCTCAAGCAAGACCTAGTGTAGTGCCTTCTTTGTGCTGCGCAATCTGTCAAATAGTTGGAAAACATGCCACAACAATTGTCACTTGTTACAGAAGTATACGTAAAATTTGGAATAGTTGTTCTGCAACTTTTGCAAGTCTGTGGGATAGGACAAGCGTACCTGCATAAGTTATGAGTTGATGTTGGATAGAACCCCAACCTACAAGGTTCAGGTTGAAACACAACCCCTTGACCCAAATGTAGGAATGGTGTGAATAGTATTTCAGGGGTGCAGACGAGGCCGAGGTGGAGGAGGACCTAGTAGAGGTCGCAGAAAGTTGATTTTATACAATTGTGGAGGGTCGGGACACTATGCCCATGATTGCACCAATCCAACGTGCCCATCGTGCAATTATTCAATCATGAGATAGAAGATTGTCCTACATTGATAGCTAGGACATGTGACAAAGGAGTGCTACTGCCTCCCCCGACTCAGAACCTGTAGATGATGAGGTCTGAGCCACTAGATGAAGACTTGAATGTAAACATTGTGCTTCGAAGTGGAATTGCGATGGGAGATGACAAAGGCAAACAACCAGAAGATAGTACTTTGGTTTGCAAAGCTTCGGTGAAGGAAGCAGAGTTTGATTTAGAGCGTGCTCGGGAAACCTTCATGGAAGCTAAGAAGAGCTTCGCTGATGCCTCCACTTCAGGAAGAAAAGATAAACCAGAGCCGGAAATGGACCCATCCATGCTAACAACTTTACTTGAAACATGTATGAAGTTACTGCATGACAGTAACATTGTGAAAGGGTTACAGGAACTCATCAACAGATGCGCTGGAACTACGCAAGGAGAACTGCACGTAGTTCGGAAGATTGGAAAACATAAAATAAGAATGAGATGAGAAATGAGACTTACCACACAGATCAGAGAATATGAGATGGAAAAAGTCATTCTGGATTTGGGATCATATGCAAATTTTCTAATGAAGCAGACATTGGAGTGAATGGGAAGACCTGCACTACAATGGTCTTCAATTTAGCTGAGAATGGCGAATCAGCAAAAAATAATACCCATGGGGAGATTGCAAGGAATAACTGTGGATATTGAGGGAGTGAGTGCGGAGGCAGATTTTGAAGTAATAGAGATTGTTGATGACAACAACCCCTACCTCGCTCTCCTAGGAATTGGCTGGGCCACTGACATGAACAAGGTAATTAATCTGAAGAAGTAGAAAATGATCTTTGAAAAGAAATCACTGTGCGTAATAATACCCCTGGACCCTACTGAAGGATCGAGCTATATGAGCTAGTTCGCGTCTATGAGAGTGATGATGATTTGGACTGTATCTATCAGATAACAACGCGAGACCAAGATTGGGTGAATCCCACTGCGGAGGGATGAATTACAAGGGAACGCTTCCTGCACTTCAGATTTTGATGAAGAAATAGAACGATGGAAGAATTGGTTACATGAGGTAACTACACTGAATTGCAATATGATGACCAAGTCGCTGTGCTGCATGTCGACAGAAGTAAGAGATCTGCCTACTTATGATGGTCTAAATGAGGTAGATACCTTATTGGATTTCTTTGAAAGGGAGGTGCCGGAAAAGCAAAGCTTCCAAGCCTTGGATTGGGTACTGCGCGTTACGCCCGCGAGATGGTGGGGTACGCATAAAGGAAGCTTTGATGATTGGCGCGAATGTAGGAGAATGATGCGAGTGTGATTTGGGAAGCCTAAGGTGTGACTGATAGACAAGTATGATGGGCAGGATCATCCATGTGCACATCTAGCCAAGTGGACGCAGGCCTATGGAGAAAAGCCACAACCTGAGTGGGTGCACCTGTTTTGTCATACCCTAGATGTTATAACAATGAACTGGTATATAGAAACACAGATCCACCATGGGACAAGTGAATGGGATATCTTGAGCGAAGGGTTCGTGATGACCTTCAGTCTTGAGGATGGGTGGGACAGTATTGATGAAGCACTACAAGAGGTAAAAGCAACCATCTTTAAGGATACCACAGGAGCCTGTAGACTTGATTCAACTTGAATGGGTTACTCATCTGAGTTGCACGTTGGAATGTTATAATGTCACTATTGAAGAGGAGGATGAGGATCCACAGAATATTAAAATTCCAGAAACAGAAGGCCACCCAAATTCGTGCCGGTGAAAACTAAGTAGGTAAACATTGGTACGGTGCCAGAACCCAAATTCGCGAAGATCAGAGACTACTGGGATGGCACAACGATGGATAAGGTCTTTGAATTACTCTGCGAATATCATGACTTATTCTCGACCAAGTTTACGGA
The DNA here is from genome assembly GCA_000404065.3 of Pinus taeda. Lineage (NCBI taxonomy): Eukaryota > Viridiplantae > Streptophyta > Pinopsida > Pinales > Pinaceae > Pinus > Pinus taeda. The sequence goes on from APFE031385722.1 coordinate 257,691, forward strand.
TTTGAAAGGAATAATTGGAGATCTAGGAGTGATGAAGATCACGTTAAAGCTTGATGCAAAGCCAGTTAAGAAGAGGCCTTACCTCTTAAATCTGAAATACAAGGAGAAGGTCCACGTAGAACTAGAAAAAATGCTTGTAGTAGGCATCATTGAGCCCGTGAAAGAATCCGATTGGGTAAGCCCAATGGTGGTACAAGAGTAAAATCAGAAGGATGAGATAAGGATATGCATGGATCTCAGAAAATTGAATGAGGCTTATTTGCACGATCCATTCCCAACTCTGTTCACGGATGAAGTGTTGGACAATGTAGGAGGTCAAGAAGCATATTCTTTCACTAATGGGTTCTTAGGGTACCACCAGATCAAAATCGTGCCAGAGGATAGGAGTAAGACAACCTTTGCGACTGAGTGGGGTTGCTTTCAATATACTGTCATGTTGTTTGGATTGAAGAATGCCCCTGCTATCTTTTCATGCGTGGTTGTTGCAACATTCACGAATTATATTCCTAAGTTCTTGGAGGTCTATTTTGATGATTGGACTGTATTTGGGTTGGTTAGGTTCCATGTAAAGAGCTTGCGCTTGATGCTGGATACCTACCGAAGATACCAAATCGCGCTCAACCTCAAGAAGTGTTTGTTCCTCGTTCCTTTTGGGAACCTGTTGGGGCATGTGGTTTGTAGACAGGGGCTGATAGTAGACCCCGCAAAGATCATGGTGATTCTGAACTTGGAAGCGCCGAGAAGTGTGAAATAGCTGCGCGCCACTCTAGGAAATACATGATATTATAGAAAGTTTATCAAAGGCTATGTCCAGATCACCACCCTGATGGAGAAATTGTTGAAGAAGGATGTCACATTCTGCTAGAACGATGACTATAAGAAAAGCATGGATATATTAAAAGAAAATATGGTTACTATGCCGATACTAGTTCTCCTGAATTGGAAGAAAGAGTTCCATGTACATGTCGGCGCGCCGTGTATAGTGCTGGGGGAAATACTGATGTAGGATGGTGGAGAAGGCTTGGATTTCCCTATCGCATTCGCAAGTCATAGATTATCCAAAGTAGAGAAGAACTATTCCACCATTGAGCGCGAGGGACTAGCTATGGTATATGTGCTCCAGACGTATCGACACTAATTGCTAGGAGGCCACTTTAAGATGTATACAAATCACTTTGCGCTAAATTACCTAGTCAATAAGCCTGTGTTGGGGGGGCACATTTGTAGATGGATTTTGTTATTCCAAGAATATGATTTCAAAGTTGTTGTGAAGTCTGGATGATTGAACGCGGGAGCATATCACCTATCACACATTGAGACTGGGGAGGAACCTACTAATTTGGAGGAAGGATTACCCGACGTGCAACTCTTTGATGTGCGTGTAGCGGATGGACATTTTGAAGATATAATACAATTTCTAACAACTGGAACTGCGCCGAAAGGATACTATGTCCAGCAGAAGAAGGAATTAATGGTACACGCGACATATTTCTCTGTCATCGTTGGGCATTTATATAAGATGGGGAATAATGAAATACTGTGAAGGTATGTACTTGAATTTGAACAAAGCAAAATCCTCGCAGACGCTCATGGGGGCGTTGCGAGAGGACATTATGCAGGAAGAGAAACTACGCATAAGATTCTACGTGCCGGGTTGTGGTGGCCAACCCTTCATCAGGATTCAAAAACATATTGCAAGGCATGTGATGTATGTCAGTAGACAAATAGGCCATCACGAAGGGACGAGGTGCCTTTGAATCCACAAATGACATTGCAACCTTTCGAAAAGTGTGCAATAGATTTTGTAGGACCTATTAAACCTCAAGGAAAGACAGGCACGCAGTACATTATCACAGCGACGGAGTATCTGACTCGTTGGGTAGAAGCGTAACTGGTGAAGGATTGCATGGGCGCGACTGCCATGAATTTTTTATTTGAACACGTATTGATGTGATTTGGATGTCTGAAGATCTTGATGAGCAATCGTGGTACACACTTCTTGAACGATACGATCAATGGACTAATAGAGGAATTTCAGGTGTTTCATCAGAAGAGCACACCGTATCACCCACAGATTAATGGGATAGTAAAAGCGTTCAACAAGGTACTGCAAGCCACGCTAAATTAGGTATGCAATGCACAGTGAAGTGGGATCTATGCATACCTGCAATGTTATGGGCTTATCGGATGACATGCAAGAAACTGACGGGACAGACACCTTTAAGGCTTGTCTATGGAGTGGAAATCATAATGCCTATGGAATACATCATGCCGAGTCTGCACATAACAATGCTCACATGTATGATGGATTGCAGAGCACTGGAGAAGAGTCTACCGCAGCTGGAAGAGCTAGAAGAAGAACGATTTTTGGCTGGATTCCACTAACAGGTCCAAAAGCAGCACGAAAAGGCTTGGCACGATCGACATATTAAGATGCGCATCTTTAAGGTGAATGATTTGGTGTTGTTGTATGATAGTAAGTTTGATAAATTTACAGGGAAATTCAGAATGCATTGGTTAGGGCCGTATGTTATTAAGGAGATTATAGATGGTGGTGCAGTACAATTGGTCATGTTAAATGGAGAGCCCTTCCCAGGAAAAGTGAATGGAAGTCATTTGAAGCCATACATAGGTGGCCCATCCACCTGACTAGCTGACCGAAGCATAGTATTAGTGCTCCAAGTAGTTGAAAGGAGGCGCAAGACTATAAAATACTATGCCTAAGAGCTACACGATGTCAGGACTTCGCGTAGTAGCGAAGTGTCATAGGGTCCGCGACAACGCGAAGATAGCTGCACTGGCACATAGGTCTGCCAGAAAGTGACCATTACAGTCACTATTCATGATGTGATGCTTGGTTTGAGGCCAAATGGAGCGGGCAGTAGTAATTTAAGGCCAATTTTATGGGCTAGATTCTTGAAAATCTGCCGCCAATCTAGCATTAATGGATTGAATGTGGGGGGAATGGTCAAATTCAAATTCAAAAGGCACTATAAATTACAAAGGGCTATCCAGCAAACAACGCTTGGAAATTTGAGAACTCACTTGTTGCGCGCTCAGATATTCATGAACTGAGACTTGTTTGATATTTTGAAGGTGAATTCATTACTTGATAAATTACCAGAGGCGCTGAGAGAACTGTGGAATTACATTATGGCAACACCCAAAGAAGTCATGGATACTAGAGAAATGACCGCCGAGGATGGGTTCCCATATTAAAATTTGAATATTGGGACCTTGTGGACCACGAGAAGTTCCCACATTTAGCGACTGTGCAACTAATGTTCCAGAAGAAAGACACGCCAATTGGAATAATATAGTTGAAGCCGCGCAAATGGCTCAGAGGTGTTGAGAAATTAGGGTTGCTAAACCTGCTCTAGGTACCACATTGCTACCATGCCCCAGTGACTATTTTCATCATTAGGCATCTGGTTTGCTTGGTACATGATAGGTGCTTGTGGTTGGAGGAGCCCATCCCCATCACAGACCATTTGATTCATAGGATTACTCAGCTACCTTATGTCTGGGAGGACCATCAAATATTTCAGAGGGAAAAGGTGATGATTTGGCTATCGCGAAGTCAATGAAGAATAAATTTAAGTTGGAGCAGAAGAAGCGAGGGTCCACCATCTCCAACATCAACAACCCTGCAGTCAAGGTCGTGACATAGATATTGACAGGAAAGGTGATGCGAAAGTGCCACACGGATAAGCTCCTTGTGCCAGTGGTTGCACTAGCAGTGCAATGTGCAGAAGGGGTCCAGTTCAACTGGGAAAACTATCTATGCAGTGAGTTCCTTGAGAACTTCCGCGAGGCACAAAAGCAGGGTAAAACATTTCATTATGCATGGCTCCTGTTGTCAATAGCACTGGTCGCATGGGAGTTGCCCGAAGATAGCCAGTTCTAGTCAATTTGCGCAGAACCTTCCAGAGGCACCGAAGTATGCTTTGCTGCGGTAAACCAGGGACACACAAAGGATAAGGGAGAGCAAGATATTTTGGGTGCTCATGGAGATGAACATCAGAATGGGGATTAATCGCAAGCTGTGGTTATCACACATGGTCTACAACAGTCTCCAGAGATTTACAGAGTTCAAAGTAGACTTCCACCATGTCTTCATCAGGGTGCGGAAGGACCCTATGAAGACATGGCATGAGCTACCTTACTTAGCAACCGATGATGTAATTTTCGTGGTCCTTGAGTCTTGGCTGCCGGAGTGGTGCACTCCAGGTAGCTCTGTGGTGGAAGCAGAGAATTCCACCGCACAACGGAAGAAGGAAGAAACGAAACTATGGATGGCGCAACTCATGAAAAAACGCAAGAAGGAAGAAGCAGCGGATAAGGCCTAGGCAGTGCGTGACACTGTGAAGTTGGCTAAGGAACAATAGAAGATAGCAGAAGAAGAGCATGAAGGAAAAAAGTCACCTTCTCCTGAGCCAAACAAAAAACATAGAACAAGGTGGTGCGAACTTGCAGACAATGTCCACCCAGCTAAAACATCCACACCCAAGAGAGCAGGTAGGGCTACAAAAGAAGACAAAGGCCTCAAAAACTTCGTTCGACCCAATCACCCTCACTTAGGGGGATCTACATGATATCGTTGAAATGGTGCAGGATGTCACCACAGAGGCCCTCTAATAGTTTGAAGAGAAACATCAAATGGTATTAGGGGATCTCCAGACGCAAATACAGGAGTTGCAGGTTCACACTCCGCAGGCTGGCACAGTGTCAACCAGCCTCGCAGTTAACACATCCACGACCAAGGAAATGTTGCGCACTCGGATAACCAACACAATAGTGCTACTAGATGGAGCACTCATTACAGAAGATGAGGTCGACAAGCCTATGGTCAACAACTTGAAAGGAATAAGGTTAAACATGGTTGCGCTCCCTTGGGAGATGCTCTATATTTTGCAGGATGGAGTCACTGCAGAACTACGCGCCAGGGAGAGTCGCGCGCTATAGGTAAAGAGAAATCAATGCATCAACATTGAGCAGTTAAGCATGCAGTGCAATGAGGCAATGGCACATAACATACAGATAGTGCAGGTTGTGGAGGAAGCCTGCCAGATGGTCCCAGAGTTGGCCATCTAGGCAGAGGAACTGGTGGAGGTGTGCATCTGAAAGTTAGCAGCAGGGGTACACGACGCCAGAGAAGAAATGGCCAGGGTTCAGCTGGAGCTGAACCTTTAGATAGTATAACTATAGTTGAAGGTGCAACCTTCAACTCCATTGGAGGTTAAGGAACAACACACCACCGTGATCACAACATCAATGGCGATGGTTAACAATGCAGTGATAGATTGCATGAAGCTATTCGAGTAGTTGTTCGAGGCCCTCACTACATTATAGGACCCGAACATAGACAAACTGGAGAAAGAGGCACGTGAGATGTAGGAGAGATATGATGAGGTAAAAGGGACTGCGAAGATGGTTTCCCTTACACAAAGGTTTGCAAGGATGCAGCAGGAAAAGGCACTCAAGGAGTAGGTGGATGTTGCTTGTCATAAAGAGGAAGTTTTGAAAGCTCGCATATAGCCATGGATTGATGAGGTGTATACCATTACACCCTCCATTGAAGCAAAGCTCGTCCAACTGCAAGAAAATCAGGAAAGGATTTAGGGCAACATTTCAATGATAGTAGTCATCGAACAACGCATAGAGGAAGTTCAGCAGGCAGCTGCTCAGTGCGCTGCCGAAGTTGCAATGATCCAATCAGAGTTGGGAGGTCTTCATGCAAAGATCTCTGCACCTACAGAGTGACTCGAGGGTGAGTCACAATGTTTGTGTTGGGGGTCTATTGGGCGTTGGATCCCCCAAGGGAATTTTTGGTGCTTATAGCCCAAATTTTGGTCAATTTTGTAATTGCAATGTAAAGACTCCACAATTTGTGCGTGTGGAGTGCATAGTTTGTTAAAGAGTCATAGGGTTGTCTGCCCTTATTTTGATAATATAATTTCGGCTATAGAATATCTACCCATGGTCTGTTGAACATGGGATTGTACAAATAGAGTGAAGCTCTAAGTAGTTAAGGCAGCTAGTTAATAATAAAATGTTTAAGGAAGAATGATGTATGTGTGATAGTTTTGAAGTGTAAAGTTTGGTTTTGGTCGTAGCTCTAGAGCTGAGTACGCAGAGGCATAGTAGTCCATAGCTGAGTGCGTGGATCCCTGCAGTTGAGTGCGTAGGGTGAGTCGAGTCTGTAAATAGTGGACTTCAGCCCCTAGTTAGGGATGCACAAAAGTCGATTATAACAAATCACGACGGTACTGAAGGGTAGAACAGTGTGCGAAGCGACCTACATGAAGGTAGGTTTAGTTGGACTAAACCGACATCACATCCATATCAAGGGTGCAGAAACTTGGTTCCAGCATCCCCCCATACTGCTTCGGTGAGACTTCAGTTCACACTCCGCGGGCTGATCCCAAAAGTGCCAATAGTGTAGGGATTTGTTTGGCTAAATAACTTTGACCTGGGTGAGGCCCCCATAAGCCAACAGGGTGGAACTCAAAACCACACCTTATAATCATACCCCCAGGCCAAAAATTGAGAAATTTATGAATCAAGACCAGTGGGAGGAGAATACACTTCAATAAGTTAAAGAATAGATTTTATCTACAACTACCATCCAAACTCTAGTACCTCAATATAAACAGGATAAAAGGCAAAGAGAAGAAAGTTCATCTCCAACCTATACATAAATAAGTGCTCAAGAATTGATCATTCAGTAGAAAAAGCAAAAAACACATCTTAATGATGTCACTATTCAGAATGAAGAAGAACACCAGACTATTGTTATGAGTGGTTTACAATTTTCCATAGGGTGAGAGGAACATCTCCCTGACACCCCATCCTCCTTTGCCTTACAGAATCCTTTAGAAAAATCACAGTTAACAAAATTGGGTGAACATGATGATCCCAATATTTTAAGTAAGTTTTTGCAGATTAAGCAGAAGAATGGAACACTCAAAGCTAGTAACTATGCTCAAATTTGGAAGCAGATTGCCACCTCCCAACATAGGTTATTAACAACATTTTATAGTGAGAAATAAATAATGCAAATGGCATTCTTACAGGCCCAAGTAGCATCTCCAAAAACTCATGCAGATTACAAGAAGACTATATTCTCATTTGATGTAAAGCTTATACATACCATTGATCAAATGGATATGCATAGACAATATGGAGAAATGATTTTTTCCACCATGAAAAATACTGCTATTGAAATATCAAAGTTAAGGACATCTCTCACAAATCTCCAAACACAATTAAAATTAGAGAAAAATTCTTCATTAGCAAAAGACACCAGAATCAAAACATTAGAATATTTGGTGACCAAGATGGGATATGATCCGAGTGATGTAAAAGCAATGGAGGAGATCATCAAGAAAAAGAATGCAGACACAACACCACTTAGGAAACAACTCAAATTGCCTTATACAGAGGATCCATAAACAAAGGAGATAGAAGAAAGAGAAAAACATAAAGAAGATATGCTCAAATTGATCATTGAGCAAAATATTCAGATAAAAGAGATGGAGGAACAAATAGAGAGGCTACTCAAGGAAAAATAAGAGGCTACACAAATAACTATAGCTCCAGTAACAACCATACCTATTACAGTTCCAGGGACAACAGGGGAATCTACATCATCACCAAAGGAATTGAACAAGGTTGTGCATGTCCTGTCTCTTCAAAGACAGGAAAAGTATAAGCTCCAAAATAAGATAAAGAACTTAGAAGCACAAAAATAAAAAATGATACCCTCTTGGATGAAGAGATGCAAAAATATCATCAACTTGCCAGGAAGATAGATCAATTGGAGAATAAGTCATTGATGGCTCAAACATTGGCCCAAGCCAAGGAAAGAATTTGGGTAGATATAAATTATGCCATAACTGAGGTTTGGCCATCCACTCATACTATATTTGAGCAGTAAGAGTTAACTAATAGGTGCCAGACAATAATTGAACAAGTCAGAACAACACTGGGACAAAAACCAGCAGAGGCTACATCTATGATCAAAGTACTGAAATCAAAGACTAGAGCAGAGTTAGAAGAAATTCAGATTGCTGAGATAAAAAATGTATTATAGAAAAGGAACTAAATGACTCAATTGGAGACTAAGAGTCATGCTTTGGAAAATATTGTCTAGATATTTCATACTAAGTTCAATTGATGAATCAAAGAGGATTGCCACAGTTAGTAGCACCCAATAACATGTTAATTAGCTTGGAATATTACAATGAAAAGCTTTACACCATTGCAACAAATACATCAAAGTTTGTAGGTATTGAGGGACATGTGACAACGAAATAATTTATTGAATCATTAGAGTCTGATTTAACTATCAAACATGAAATCAAGCATATCTTCATCAACAAGCCAACTTTCGAGAAGTATGCTGAAGTAGACGAAGTCTATAGAAAGCTTCTAAATCTTTCTATACCGAATGATGAAAGGTGGGATGAGTTATGAGATACCATTGAGTAAAAAAGTTTTACCTCCAACAGATAAACAACAAGATAACATTTTGGGGCCCAGTCATCAATGATTTCCTTGAAGCTAGTGCCAAGAAACTCAATAGTTTAAGCACCCCTACATTTGAGTACTATTTTTGTAATTAGTTAGATATTTCTAGAACCTTATATTTTTGTATAATTAAGAAGTGATTCGATGTATTTATGGTTGAACCCTTGAATGATATTTCAAAGCGGAATCGTAACATACTGGAATTGTTTCACATTAATGAAAGGATTATGGATTTTCTTCAAACAACTTGTCACTTTGCGAGTTTGTCTTATGTTTTCACTTCAATTTGTTATTCTACATGTATTTAAGTTTTATGAAGATAATTGGGTAAGAGAAAAAAGAATACGAGTCTATCTTAAACCCCCTCTGAAGTTATAATCTATTTTAGAGATTAGTTTATTGGACTGTTTGTCTTTATAAGCTCCTTTACATTTATAAATTGTCAACCATCTTCATAAGGTTAAATGTATTTTGTTGGGCTGTAAAAATTGTTTACTTGCATGGTTTCTTATGATTAACTAATAATGCAGTCTGAATATTTAGTAAATCATACTCTCTTATATTTCTTCCTTTCCACACATTTTAAAATCAAATTATTGTTCAAAGGTAAAGAATCAACCCTTTCTTAATTTTTAGTATTATTAAGGTTTAGGCACCTGCCTTATCTGCTCATAACATTGTTCATCCAAAATTTTTTAAAACAAAAAACATTTTAGATGCTCTGGCATAATTAATTAACATGGAATTACCTCAGAAGGCAACACATGGATTAATTTCTAGTTAATCCTAGCCATCTATTAAGATTTAATCTTGGTCGTTGAAGTCTTAACAAAGGATTATAAGAAGAAGTTGATGGGGCTTGGATAAGATACACCAAATTAGTTGAGTATTCGATTTTCCTAGAATATTGATCTCTAGAGTATCAACGTTCAGTTTCCAGAGGTGATTCAATGTGATCGAAGCAGTGGGAGAGGGGCAGAGATAGTGATGCCGGAGGAAGGTTTTCTAGTTCTAGTGAGTACATTGCAGAGAGGCAGTGATTGTCATAGAGAGGCTGTACAGATCCCTCTTGGTGATATTTCTATTTTTTTTGGGAGAAGGAGAAATTCTGAGCTAGAAGTTGGGCAGAGGATCCGGAGGCAAAGAGTATCAATTTCCTAAACAATAGCTGATGAGAGAGTGAGAGGTGATGTAGTTCCATGCTAGATGGACGTAGTGACTAATTAGGCTAACACATAGATTGTGCAGAGGTAGCAAGGGATGACTCAGTTTCAAGCTAAGGTCAGTTTTGGATCGCTTATGGAGTGAGAACATTTTCTCACTAGTTATTATTTCCAATTATTTCTTTGTTTGGATTGATAGTTTAAGCATTCATAGATTATACTCAGATTTTTCACTACTACATAATATCAAAACCCTCAGCTGATGCAGCAGTTTTCTCGAGTTGGATTTTTCGGGGAATTAGTCCAAAAATAACGTTTTTTGTGTGCGTGTGCATCTATTTCTTCTAGCATTTTTATTCCTTCTGTAGTATTTTTTTTTGAAGGTCGCAGTGTATTTGTTTCGATGTTTTCCATAGCACACAAAAATAAATTTTTTAATTAAATTAAGAGACAAAAGAATTAATATCAATTATTGTAATAGGATTCCAGGTTCACTGAGTTTTCATAGAAGATTGCAAGCCGAATTGCAGACTTGAAGTTGCAGGACTGAAGTTTTGACAGAAACAAATTTTGGAGAGTTTGAACTTCATTGAATTTGGTAGAATTTGACTTGTTTAGAAGTGATCTCATTGGAGGGATGACTTGGTGCTTGGAAGGGATCTTGACATTGGTCTTTGGGTTTTGGAGGTCTCATTTTGATCTGATTCTATAAGAAGATGATTATTCGGGTTTTCCCCAATTGTGGGCATTTTCCTTGGCTTTGAGTCTATATCTTGTGTTTTTTGTGTCTTGGTGATCTTCATGTTTCGGTAATTTATTTATGAAGAAGTAAAAAATAAATAATAAAAAGACAACAAATATCACAAGTAGTTATCAAGTAAGGAAAATCAACATTAATCTACAAAGATATTGTTTTTCTAACAAATGAGAACACATAGTTTTCCAAAATTCTTCATCATCATGCTTCACCATGTTAATTAGGACAATTCATGTTTAATTTAATTTTTGCATGCATGGATGTGCCCATGCTTGTGACACCACATCTACTATATTTAGCATTGGTACTATGACATGCACTATACATGTTTGCACAATATAAATTTATATGAATTGAAACTCCTAGCTAGTGCCATATTGCTCTTGTTACCATGGCCAAGAACATTATTTATCAAATATTTGATCCAAACTCTATGAGCACTTGGAGGTCATGTTACACATTTCGTCTTCAATCAATGAACTTGTGTGTGATTCAACATGATTGTATTTTCAAATTTTATATATAATTTATTGCGATATTTTCGTCTCTCAATCATATGAACATAGGGAATGCCATTTATTTAGCTTTAATAAGTCATTGTATAAAGGTATAATCGTATCATAATATATAGTTGTTGGGAAAAATACTAAGGGGGGCGGGGTGAATCAATGTTTTAAAATCATTAAACTTTTCAATTTCATTTCATGATTTCTGTATGCGACTTTACAGAAGGGAACCCACATGTGTATGGAATTGTCCTTAGGACAACTAGCATATATCAAGTAAACTTACATTTCAGTTAATTCATCTTATGTTTTTTTGATGCAATGCATCAGTACTTGATTAAACATTACATAGATAGTAACCATGTGCAGTGAGAACAAAATAAACCATCACACATAAGCAACACACATGAACAATAGGATTTAAGGTGGAAACCAAATGCAAGAAAAAACCACCCGCTATTCTTATATATGTATTCTTTTTTAATATAAATAAAATATTTTACAATCTTGTATTGGCGCATACTCATACCAGTACGCAGACACCCCCTACTGAAGGCTACAACCTTTACTCATTCTCCAGATCCCACTGGAAGGGAGCTTCAACCTCCTAAATCTTGTATTGGTGTAAACTCATACCAGTACGCAGACACCCACCTGCAGAAGGCTAAAACCTTCACTCGTTCTGTAACTCCTACTGGAAGGGAGCTCTGACCCCCTAATATGATTTATAATCTACCACTGGAAGGAAGATTCAACTCCCTCATTGAAGGCTCCAACCCTTAACACCCCGGGGAACCAAGTTTCATAAATTTTCATACTGTATTAACCAACACTCAACCAATCAACCAGAACAGTCAGATCGTTGTAACGAGACTATCAAATAACATACTACACATTATAAAAACCAGATCCCGTTACTGCAAACCCTGATCAACCATTTGTCAAAATTTATATGCTACTTTGGAGTAGAAAACCCACATGTGTATGCATATTTCATGAAACATATCCACACACAGATCTTAAACCAATGAAACCTGAAAACTGAAACATTGTCACCCTAAAACAAACATTGAATCATACATAAATTTACTGCATCATTATGAAATAATCATAGAACTTTATCTGATCTTAAATCACAATCAACAAGTAAATTCAAAATTCTTCAATCAATTAATCCATAACCAAAACATCACTGTTTAAGCCCAGATCATGAAGAAGAATTCATTGACAGACAACAAAAACACATCAAAACTGATTAAACTAACCAAACATCCTTTTCGTTAAAACCCTACTTTGTATACACACTTTATTCAAAGCATATTCGTGTGAGTATGCACTTTTCAAGAAAAAAACCCACGTATATATCTGCAATTTCAGAATTAAATATTCACTGCAACACAAAACTTCAGACATACCCAAATCTCAACATACATAAGAAAATCACGCATTAAGGCGCTATTAACCTAAATCAAATCATCTCATAATCATGATTTTCATCTCACATCTATTGGATCTGATCCATCATCAAAATCCTGGGTGCATACTTAGTTTTAGATCAAATAAAGCATCAATAAACCATTACATGTCTATTTGCTTCAGATATAACTATTAATAATATTTTCATCGCTCACACACTTCTACCACTTTGATCTTCATCTCATTATATTTTTTAACCTTTATCCAATACCACAAGTCAAAACCATACTCTAGCCGATGGTTTTCTTAGATGAGATCAAAACATCTATTACTGAGCTCAATACCACAAGGAAATACCATCGTAAGGACCCTTGGTATTTAGAATACCATGGTGCAAAAATTTTACACGCCTTTTCTTCTTCATACTCGCATGTGTATGCAACTTTGCTTAACAGAACCTGCGTATACTTCTTGAAATTTCAACTTTATCATTCCTTTTCCTTTGAACTACTATGCCTTTGTAAAAAAGAATCCGTCACATCTGTAGACACATCCTATTGACATCTGTATCAAGTTGGTTTCCAGCAAAGAACAACTCATCAGGTATGTTTTCATTAAGGATAACACATCAGGTAGGTTTCTATCAAGGACAACATATAATTCATAATGCCAACAATCCCCCCCTTTGGACTTGATGGCAACAACTTTGGTGTTTGGTCACCACAACCTATAAATACTTGTAAAACACATCAATCCAAGCACCAAACCAAGCTACTCTTCAAAAACCAAGATACTCCCCCCCTTTGACATCAAGGGAAAAGGGCTAACCAAAGCTGAATGAAGAATTTTGTATCTGGACCGCTGAGTATGAACACTGATCATGCTCCCTTTGAGCACATGCTGAAATTTCTGATGAATGTACAATGAAGTACATGACTCTATGACTCATATGACTTGTCCTATCACCAAGGAAGGAAACTTACATCAATCACCCAATCACAGTGGGTTTATATATTTGACATCATTATTACATCAACTTCCCAAACAAAGCAGGGTTACAAATTACATCACATATCCAAAAGGACTTAACCACAATAATCCATACATGACTGAATTTTACAATGATTACATCATAGGTATTTACATTACCTTTACATCAAATGATAGATAAGACATGTATAACCAAGACCAAATACCTCAATAAGACCATGATAGTCATCATCAACTATCATACACCATATATGATCTGCACCATAAGCATCTATCAGCAACAACTCATCATCAATATGTAAGATAGAACAATGTAGCTTTAATATCATCAACCTGTGACTTGGTATGCAACCACAATATCATAAGTGAGGACCAAACATATCATCATAAAGTAATATAGGACAATGTAGCATCATTCTTCAATATGCCATGTTTCCAAGTATCATCCAGCAAATGCAATAGTAACATATAACCATGTTTTAGCAACATCATTCTCTTGGCCCAAATTCTTCATAAGAAGAATTATCTCACCAACATCACTTCATCAAGAGTTATTCCATCAATATGAAACTTAAGCAGACATAATCAACTATTCATGATAACATGAGATAGCAAGTTCATCATTCAAGAAATTCATAAGCAACATCACCAAAGAATCATTATATATGAAGCAAACATAATGCCAACAATGCATTATAAAAGCATAGAAAATGCTCCCCCTGAACTTGTGCCAACTATTCATTGTCAGATCTGATCATATTAATTCATATATCAGTAAGAATCATCAAAGAATCAACATCAACCAGTCATCCATCAAGTCATCAAAAACTTATAAAGACCAAAGGAACTTCTAAATAGCATCAACAAATTGTAATCATCAACCATCAGAATCATGAAGGTCAAGTGATAATTGGCTGAAGAATATCAAACCCTTCTCCTGAGTATGTCCCACTGTTTTCTTCATCAAACCAAGATATACGTGATTGTTTAGTTCATAAATAATGTATACACACAACTTTTCTTTATAGGATCTGCATACAGAAAGTGAAATACTGAAATTTCACACCTTCAGCCCCCCTGAGATTACACATCACTAATTATGAGGAGCTATTTTTCATGAGGTCAAGTACCTATCACCACTTTTGCAGTCACTGTTAAGAGTTATTCCTTCAAGAATAATGGACTGCAATGGGAACCATCTTCTTTTACTCTGAGTCTGGATCTTTCTCATAGCTATGAGATTTCTGTTCTTCAAACACAAATAATTTGTTTGGATTTATATATCCTCTTATTATGAATTTTCTAGTTATTTTGTTCATAACCTTACACTTGGTTGATGTAAACACAATTATATTTCCCTTATCTGCCATTTGTCCTACAAGTTGAATATTCTTCTTTAGCCCTTGAACTAATAAAGCATTAGATGCTGCTCTAGATTTATTAATTTTGGCTTTACCTTGTCCTAGAAATTTTGCTGAAACATCAGTTCCAAGAATACATGATGATTCTTCCTGATAGAATCCATTTTACTCTTATCTCCAGTGATGTGATGAGAACATCCACTATCTATGTACCATTCATATTCATCTTCAAATGAGCAGAGAGAAAGACCACACCTTATTTGTTCTTCTTTTTCTTGGTAATTATGAAAAATTTTGGTGTATCCATCTTTTTGGGGTCTTTTGACATTAATGTTCTTATCTGGTTGCTTTCCATTTTGTTTGTGATGATGCATAGAATTGTTCCTGCATTATTTGGCTACATGCCCAAACTTTTTACAAGCATACCATCTTACATGCTTCATATTTCTTCTATTGCAATCATTGGATTTGTGACCAAATATATTGCAAACAAAATAATATCCCTGAAAGAATCTAGTAGCTGATGATCTTTTTGTGAGGTGGTTCTTAGCTTGAAACATTCTACTTCTGCAGTTGGATACAATGTGACCATAATTATGACATATAGAACATTCAATGTTATTTATCAGAGGAGAAAATTGATTAACACTTCTATAATTAGGAGTAAATTATTTCCTTTGAATATTTTCTTTCCTTGGTTGTTGATTAGGTTGACTTCTTATCTCTTTTTTGAGAATTTCATATTTTGCATTAGAATTATTTTCCTCAACGTGTGAACTAGATTCTCCTTCAACAATTTCATGAAAACCAAGACCAAATTTGATGGCAGGAGACCTTTGACTACTAATAATATTATCCAAAATATTAGTACTATCTTGAAATCACAAATGTTTATCCTTTTATTCTAACTTACCTTTTAGGATATTTACCTCAACTCGATATTTCTTTTCCTTTTCTAGATACTATTTCTTCACAATTTCTTCAACCTTTCTTCCTTCCTCCATTTTCTGTTTCAATTTGAGAATATCTTCTTTCAACCCATTTTCTTGTTATTCAAATGCTTGAAGTTGTTCCTCATTCCGCTTATTTGATTTTTCAAGATCTTCTCTTAGAGAGACGACCTCAGCTTCAAGACCTTCACAATATTGGTTAAATACCATACCAACATGATGCTTGTTATCATAGGCCTACAACTTATCGTTAAATATTAACAATCTTTTTCAAAGCAACTCCATCTGTGATTTTGAACACATTGTTAGATATAAGATTACCTAACAAATATTCCTTTGGGACTTCTTCATGTATTGCTTGTAACTTATCCCATACTTGCTTTACAGTAGTATAATGCATAAGTTTACTCAAGATTAAATCATATATACTACAAAAGATGTTATTCAAAGACTTACTTTTATTTGGCAGTTCCTTGTCTGATGGAGGAAACTTGGTGTAACCATTGTCAACTAGATGCCAGACATCAAGATTCATTAGACTATACTTCATCTTTCCTCTCCATTGTTGATAATTATCTTTGCTTAGCATAGAAACATCTGCATTATCCATTGATTCTGACTTGCCTTGATCTGCTTCATCAAAATGCTTACTTTTACTTTGACGCGTAAGTTCAAGGTCAATGGTTTCACTATCAACATCACTGTCATTGTTACATAGACAAGAAAATGGATCACACCTTGAACAAGAACCCATATCGGATGATGATTCAAATTCTTCATTCTTGATCACTAGAAAGTGGGTTTCTCCAAAACTTGAATATTTGCTTACATCTGTAACTGCTACTGCATTTGATATATTCCTGTCAAAATTTTCAATAAAAGTACCCTTTTCTTATATACCATCAAAATCATTATTATTTTTATCTGCAAATGCCATATTCCCTTGTTTTCAAATCTCTTCCTATTTATTTTGACAGCTCCTTTTCCTTTGCAGTAGCTTTGAAGGCTGTTTCTCTTATATCTGAATGACCACCTTTCCTCATCTCAAATGATGTCAATATTACATGGAGTTGGTCAAGTGTAAGATTTTTCAAATCCTACATTTCTTCAATAGCAGATACTTTGGATTCGAACTTCGGAGTTAGAGATCTCAAAATATTTTCAATAATAGAAGCATCTTCACGAAGATTTCTCATGGAATTCACAACTTCATCTACTCTAAGAGAGAATGCTGCAATGTTTTTATCATCATGCATTTTCAATGTCTCATATTGTGTTCTGAATGTTTTAAGTTTAACACTTTTTACCTTGGTGTTGCCTTCAT
The DNA here is from genome assembly GCA_000404065.3 of Pinus taeda. Taxonomy (NCBI): domain Eukaryota; kingdom Viridiplantae; phylum Streptophyta; class Pinopsida; order Pinales; family Pinaceae; genus Pinus; species Pinus taeda. The sequence goes on from APFE031385722.1 coordinate 274,690, forward strand.
AACTTTGGATATTATTATCCCATATTCCCTTTGCTGTGTTCTGCTGCATTACCTTCACGAAATCGGTCTCGACTAGACTTCGCAAGATGGCATTTACAAATTTTGCATTGGTTTCATATTGTTTCTTTCTTGCAGTATCTGAATGAATAGAGGTTGGATATTGATATCCACTTCCAACGATTTCCCATGCATCATCTCCTAGTGCTTGCAAGTATGATCTCATCCCAAATTTCCAAAAGAAAAAGTTAGTTCCATTAAATATAGGATGTATGATAGAAAATAGTCCTTCATGACTACCCATCTTGACGGATATACTTCAAGCGATCAAGCTTCTGCCAAAGGACCTGCTCTGATTCCAATTGTTGGGAAAAATACTGGGGGTGGGGGGGGGGAACAATATTTTGAAATCATTAAACTTTTCAATTTCATTTCTTGTTTTTTGTATGCGACTTTAAAGAAGGGAACCTAAGTGTGTACGCAACTATTCTTAAGACAACTAGTGTATATCCATTAAACTTACTTTTCAGTAAATTCATCTTCTATTTATTTTTATCCTGTGCAATAGTACTTTATCAAACATTTAATAGATAGTAACCATGTTCAGTGAGAACAAAATAAACCATAACACATAAGCAACACACATGAACACCATGATTTAAGGTGGAAACCCAATGTGGGAAAAAACAACATGCTGTTATCCTCACTATCTTCTTTTTAACATAAAGAAAATATTTTACAGTCTTGTACTAGTGCAGGCCTCATTCCAGTATGTATGCACCCACCTGTAGAAGGCCACAAACTTCACTCGTTCTGTAAATCCTACTGGAAGGGAGCTCCAACGCCCTTATTCTAGTACTGACATAAAATCATACTAGTATGCAGGCACCCACCTACAAAAGGATACAACCTTTGCTCGTTCTCTAATTTCTACTGGAAGGGAGCTTCGACACCTTGATCTGATTTATCAACTACCACTAGAAGGAAGCTTCAAATTCCTCATTGTAGGCTCCAACTTTCAACACCTTCGGGGACCAGGTTTTATAAATTTTCATACTGGATTCATCTACTACACAACATCCCAAGTTGTAGGCCACATTTCATCAAATTTTCAGACTAGACCCACTACCAACACTTAAGCCCAAAACCAATCATCAAAACTGAAACTTATCACTGCAATTCAACCATTGAACCAACTAATCACTGAACCAATAGAACCAACTAATCACTGAATTAACCAAAACTCAACCAATCAACCAGAACAATCAGATCGTTGTAGTTGGGATATCAAACAACATATTGCACATCACAGAAACCAGATCCTGTTACTACAAAACCTGATCAACCATCTGACAAAATATGTACACTATTTTGCAGTAGAAAAATCGCATGTGTATGCACATTTCATGAAGCATATCTGTATACAAATCTTAAACCAATCAAACTTGGAAACTAAAACACTGTCACTCTAAAACAAACACAAAATCATACATAGATTTACTGAATCATTATGAAATAATCATAAAACTTTCTCTGATCTTCAATCGGAATCAACAAGTAACTTCAAAATTCTTCAATCAATCAATCCATAACAAAAACATCAATTTTTAAGCCCAGATCGTTAAGAAGACTTCATTGAAAGACAACAAAAACACATCAAAACTTATTAGACTAATCATACATCCTTTTCATCAAAACCCTACTTTCTGTACACGCTTTCTTGAAATTGTATCCACGTGTGTATGTGCTTTTCAAGTAACAAACCTGCATGTATGTGACTTACCAGAATCACACTAGCGTGTGTATGTGCCTATCAGGATATAAAAATCACGTACAGATCTACAATTTAGAATTAAATCTTTGCTGCAACACAAAGCTTTATACATACCCAAATTTTGGCATACACAGGAAAATCATGCGTTAAGACACAATCAACCCAAATCAAATAATCTCATAATCATGATTGTCATCTTAGATCTATTGGATCTGATCCATCATCAAACTCCCGAGTGCATACTTAGTTTTAGATCAAGCAAAGCATCAATAACCCATTACATGCATATTTGCTTCAGATCTATCTATTCATAAGATTTCCATCACTTGCACACTTTTACCACTTTGATCTTCATCTCCTTATATAGTTTAGCCTTTATCAATTTCCACATGTCAAAACCATACTCCACCCAATGGTTTTCTTAGGCAAGATCAAAACATCTGTTATTGGGCTCAATACTGCAAGACAATACCGTGGTAAGGACCGTTAGTATTTATAATACCATGGTGTGGAAACTGTACGCGCCTTTGCTTCTTCATACTTGCATGTGTATGTGACTTTGCTTATTAGAACCCGCATATACTTATTGAAATTTCAATAAGTATGTGACTTTGCTTATGTGCTTTTCAAGTAACAAACCCGCATGTATGTGACTTACCAGAATCACACTAGCATGTGTATGTGCCTTTCAGGATATAAAAATCACGTATAGATCTACAATTCAGAATTAAATCTTTGCTGCAACACAAAGCTTTATACATACCCAAATTTCGGCATACACAGGAAAATCACGCGTTACGAAACTATCAACCCAAATCAAATAATCTCATAATCATGATTGTCATCTTAGATCTATTGGATCTGATCCATCATCAAACTCCCGGGTGCATACTTAGTTTCAGATCAAGCAAAGCATCAATAACCCATTACATGCATATTTGCTTCAGATCTATCTATTCATAAGATTTCCATCACTTGCACACTTTTACCACCTTGATCTTCATCTCCTTATATAGTTTAACCTTTATCAATTTCCACATGTCAAAACCATACTCCACCCAATGGTTTTCTTAGGCAGGATCAAAACATCTGTTCTTGGGCTCAATACTGCAAGACAATACCATGGCAAGGACCGTTAGTATTTATAATACCATGGTGTGGAAACTGTACGTGCCTTTGCTTCTTCATACTCGCATGTGTATGTGACTTTGCTTATTAGAACCCGCATATACTTATTGAAATTTCAACTTTCTCATTCCTCTACCTCTGAATTGTTATCCCTTTGTCAAAACACTCAGTCACATCTGTAGAAACATCCTATTGATATCTGTATCAAGTTGGTTTCCATCAAAGAACAACTCATCAAGGACAACACATTAGGTAGGTTTCCATCAAGGACAACACATAATTCATAATGACAACAATAGTTATATAACTAGTGGTTTATATAACATTATAGTTATATATTATGGATTACATTGAAAAAAAAAAAAAAAACACACACCCCCCAGCTGAAATAAATAGATAAATAAACAAAAAATAAAATAAATATTGAAGGAGACCAAACTTAATTTTTTTACTCTTCTACTAGTAAACTAATTGCTAATATAGTTGGCACCAAGAACTGGATTTTATTCTTCTACTATAAAATAGTAGAGTTTGGTTTTATTGTTAAGGGGAAACAAAGGGAGGGTTTCCCCCCCCAAAAAAAACCACACCACATCCCCCGCCTGAAATAAATAGATAGATAAATAAAAAATAAAAATAAATATTGATGGACACCAATTTGTTTTTTACTCTTCTAGTAGTAAACTAATTGTTAATGTAATTGGCACCAAGGATTGGATTTTATTCTTCTACCATAAAATAGTAGAACTTGGGTTTATTGTTCAGGGGAAACAAAGGGAGGGTTTTCCCTTGTAATTTATTTTTTTTTTGGGTAAAAAATTGGGTAAATTTGACAATTTGGAATTGTGCAAACTTTGAACTCTACATTTCACAAATTTGCGTGTTCATTTTTGCAATATATGCATTGATACATGTCTAGATAAGTTATTCTAATTTCATGGATATCCCTAATAGTTGGGGGACCCTTGATATTTCAAAATGAATCGATAAGCATGAAATCAAGTATCAAGGGATTAGAAATCTATATGACATATTAAACCTATTGTATCCAGGTATTTGTTCCTTCATTAAATTTGTTTTTAGTTGTTGCAGTAAAGATGGGATTCATTGACTTATTGGTAGATTGATTAAATTGTTTAAGAGTCCCAACTTTGATTTCTATGGTTCAAATGTATGAGAGGTGTTAATAAGGGGCTTGGTGGATCAGGGTAATTATAGGGGGACATGTAGTGCAAATGAGTGAGAATATGAGTTGCAATGTCATGAACGAGCATGCCTTCTTTTGTGCAATATAAACGAGGCATTCAAAAAGGATGGAGGTTTCAATTGAGTGAAAGTCACATTTAATCTTAGATACAATCTATGAAAATATATTTCCATTCAATGTTGTTGTTGCTAATTACCATATTGTTGTATATTTCTTTTTATGTATTTATATTTTTTAATAATGTTACTTTATGGATTTTGATATATACAAATATATTGATTAGATATGGTGGTGTTCCATGCCCTATAATTACAATTATACATGAACTTGTGTATTGAAGCCATGAGTCACCATAATGAGGTGTATTTACATTCAAAATCCAAATTGAATGGAATTCTTATTTTCATTACACAATGGGTATCATTTGGGTTTCTTTCACGTAAGGATTTTTGTGTTTTTATTGTTATGGGGCAAACTACTCTAGCAATGGTTAATGCACCAATGTTAATTGACTTTTGTTGGAAGTTGTTCAAGAATATTTTGGAATAAGTTGCATGATATGGGGAAACTGGTATGTGTTTTGGAAATACAAATAGATTGGGAATGTGACCCCCCAAAAATTTGGAAATGGGGAAATGTAATACATACATACATACATACATACATACATACACATTGAAACTTGGAAACAAATCATTATGAATAAATCACAAACATAAATGATATAACAATGTTTCACCATCACTTATATTTGGATCATCATCGTTAGTATCACCCTTTTCCTTTACCTCAATCCTCTAGGGACATTAATCAACACCACCCAATTTTGATGAAGCTACCTAATGCAAGCTTTAAAATATGGTACGAAAATGTTAGCATCCATAATCAATGATTTTAGTTTGAGTGAAAGGTGCATTTTTGCTAAGGCCACCATTAAGGAGTCCAACAAGCAATATCACTAACATTGAGGTACATAAAGGGCTTATTGATCTTGATTAACTTCCAATTCCACACCCTCATACATGATAGAATCTAATGAAAATGATACAATCCTACCAATCCTAAATTTTGAAAATTGTTAAGTTTGTTGAATTTTGGATAGGATATGAAATTCTACTTTCTCCACATTAAGTCATATGAGGTTGGAGCAGCTCTCAAACATCCTAAAATAATTAATGGTAAGGCCAAAAATTTAAGTGAAATCCCTTTTACTTTAAAAATTTAACATTACCATTAACTGCCAACATTTTGGTGTAAACTGAGAATGAAACTATTTAAAAAAAATATACAGTCTTAGAATTTTCTAGAAGTCTTACTAATCCATCATTAACCTCTAATTAATCATTAAAACAAAAAATGTGGTTCCCAACCATTAGATCAAAGCAAAATTGGACAAATTTCATTTGGAAACCTGTTCACGTGTTGAAACACGTTTGATATGAACTTTAATGTTATGACACAGAAAAATGACTAATATGTAGGGGAGGCCATGATTCCTACAACATAGATTTTAGGTGTATATCTTATTTTTGGATATAGATTTTTTTGTGTACATCTTATTAGTCCCTGCCCTCCGGCCTGGCAGGGACTATAGCAATCGGTTTTGGCCGGTGTCTATTAGTTGGACGCGAGAACCCATAAAATTATTTCAAGTTAAAACAAAGTTACTTCGAATGACACGAAAACCAAAACCATATTTTTTATTAGTTTATGATTTTAACCAATCAAAAACATGTTCGTCTTATTTGGCCTCAGTACGAGGTATACAAGCTGAAAAGTTAGGCTAAAATTGGCAAAACTACAAGTGATTAAGAGCTTCATGAACTAATGCTATGTTTCCCTTAGCATTAGTCTCCTAACATTTAATGTTAGGAATACTTGTTGCGTATGATATGTGCTAAACCATGGCTGCTGCCCACCTTGCCGTGTCGAAACCATCGTTGGCGTGTCAAACCATCGTTGCAATGCCGTGTCAATTTGCATGGAAGCAAGACTTTACTTGCCTCCCTTAAAACGCCTTCACCCTTTGCTTCATCTGCAACGCCCCTTCGTCCCCTTCGTCCATTGCCATTATGCTTCATCTGCAACGCATTATGCTAATTCATATCCTCGTTGCTTTCGATTATCAATTGTCTATGGCACGCCTATCACGCACAGTGATATTAATCGAATTGTTGCTTCCGATTCTCCTTTCTGCGCTGCCTCGCTTTCTTTCTGTGCAAGGAATTCATATCCTCCTTGCTTTCGATTATCAATTGTCTATGGCACGCCTGTCACGCACAGTGATATATGTATGTAGATGTCCCTTAATCCAGATGATATGTAAGTATGCTGTTGTGAATACACATATTTCTCCATTTTTTTTAAACTTGCAATGATTTATACTTTATACTGATTACCTGCGGTAGTCATAATATCGAGCTTCAGACGACGTTCTCTAGGTAGTCAGACGGCGTTCTCCAGTCGATGAAAACTCCTGCAGCCATGTCTACATCCTGATCTTCAACTCCTGCACAAATGCAACGTTGACATCAAGTAATATTCTCAACTTTTGCGGTAAGATTTTATGATAATATCAATCTGCCAAGCGTTCTTTAAAATGAGTAAAATTTCCAATCTCAGTTGCATCAATATATTACCTTATATCTGTTTCAGGCCAAACAAAATGAGTATGTCTGCATTGGAACATATCTTCCAGCTCACTATTTTGAGACCAAAAATTCTACGGGAATTCAATCACATAGACGGGGAATCGCAGCTAACAATCCAGTAAGGTTCTTTTTATATATTTTTCTTCGCTATTTGTTAATTTAATTGGCTTTATTTTGGATTTCTATAGCATTTCAGAATCTAATCGATATAGATTTTCTCTAAAATTTTGTTGCAGACATTACTTGCGATAAACCAGGTGACTAAATTTCTTCGCTATTTGTTAATTTAATTGGCTTTATTTTGGATTTCTATAACATTTCAGAATCTAATCGATATAGATAAAGTCAATTTTTGGCTATATGACTGGCATTGAAATCATTATATAATGCAGTCTTTTCTCTAAAATTTTGTTGCAGACATTACTTGCGATAAACCAGGTGACTAAAAGACTGTCTCTGCTACTCCACAAGTTACAATAAGATTTGTTCAACGAATTTTTTGCCATTTACCTTGGCACTATCTCTACTGCTCAACTTTTGAAGATATGAAATACTCTTAACATGACTATCTATATAAATTATTAAAATGTTTGTTATATAAACCTTTTACATTTTCTGAGTTGTTATACATATAACATCACATATACCTCAATTTCATTTAGCTTCTCTGGTAAGATAAGTATATATATACATACCTGTAAACTCCTTCATTGATTTCCGAGGACGCTGGACCGCCCAGGTTTTGGTATGGCCGCGCGTCTGGAGACACCTTGCAGGACTTTATCATTATTTGTGGCATGGACACGTCTCTGAGAACATTAAAACCCCTAGATTTATCGGTGTTGCAGATGACCTTGATGACATTGTTTTGCAGCTGCTTGTTGCCTTTGGCAGTACTCAAGTGTAACGATCAAATGTTCGTTTTTTTGTTGAAGGTAAAAGTTAAATTTAGAGTAAAATGCATCGACGAACTCACCCAATCGTGACAGGAGACGAAGAAATGGTCCCTCCCCTGTGTACTGTCTGAAAGTTCCCATGGCCCGAACTATCAACCACCATGTAATGGGACACAGGTATCTTCGAATCCAACTGCCACATTCTGCCATCAGATCTGCATCTCTGTCTTGAACCTGTCCTCTGTACCCAATTTTCAAAATCGCTTTGATGAAAACCACCTAACCCCATCACAGTTATCTGGGAATTGAGGCTGCATTGTAATAGATAGACCAATGCAATCTTCATAGCTATGACCAGAGCTTGTGGAGACATTATATCAACAAAACACAGGGCTTAACCGATTCGCCTTTCACAGAAACAAAAGAAACACAAAATATCAATCGCTACCATTGGAAGGCTGGTTCAGATCAATCTCAAACTTACCTGGTGAACGGCGCGGGGAAATGAAATCCTGAGAGGCTTACAATTTCCCGTAGCAAAAGGCACTTCAAATTGCAACAGGAGGCATTTTCTTTTGTTATTACGATGTCACTGCAATTGTGTTCTTCGGATCTCCAATTGCTTTTCAGTCTTGCATCGACCTATTGATTCAGAAAAGCAGGAAAAAGGATGGTATCTGGTTATACCCCAACAAGCAAGGTTTGGGCGTCAACAGAAAGACTATTGGGACATTTGATGCTCTGACATGTGAACAAACTAGACTTCATCCAGAAGACACGTTTCGCTCATGCATACTTACTTTCTTCAATATATTTTTACCTAAATTGTATAGAGTCTTTATGACGTTGGAAAATAAACTTTTTGCCAAAAGTTTATAGCCGCTTTATGACAGATTAATTTATTTAAATTGTAAATTGGTAGAATATTTTAACATAAGGTCTTATAATGAAATGCATGCTTCACATGCCCAGTGGCTAATGCTTAGTAGTACATAATATTAAAATGTACGTCGTTGAAGCTAAATTTATTTTAAATCCAACAATATACGTCCCGGACCATACAAAGATTAAATATTCAAAACTGGTTGGCACCCCCCACTGCCTTGAAATAATTTATGGGTAGCGACTTTGAGATGTCCGGGTCATTCAATTTTGGCTATTCTAAATCTCTTTCCACCATTAAAAACCATTCAAACTCTCCAGCAAAAATTGTAATCTCCGTACACAACGCCTACCTTTGTTTATTAGTGAGAGCTTATTACTGGATATAAGATGTATGCTCGTGAGCATAAAAGCCATGAAGTGTCATGACTCAATTTTGTGCCTTCCCAGCCCCCGAGTTTGACTTATGAGTATACGAAATACGTTGTTGACTTGACAATCCTTCTATAGTAAACACATACTTCGCTAAACACATACTTCGCTAGGCAATCCTTTTACACGAAGTAATAAAGCTGTGCAACTTTTATGCAATGAACACGAAGAACCACTTGAAAGATGTACGAAAAAAAGTAGATGGAAACAATGCTGTGCAATTTTTATGCAATTAACACAAATGAACAATTCTCGAATCTCCAACTAGCAATTCTCGAATCTCCAACTAGCAATTGTTTATTTCACTCCGCTTCTAGCTTGCTGTGTCTAGATTTAGAGAAGCCACAGGCAGTTTTATTCTGGTGTCGATGGAAAAACAACGCAGACGCAGGAGCTCGCTTACGAAGCTCAGAATCTGGAACTGGCTCAGAGCATTGACGCCTGCGTTGTCTGCTGAAATTGTTCTGCAATTTGCATTGGCGCTACGAAGCTCAGAATCTGGAACTAGCGTTGTTCGCTGAAACTGTTCTGCAATTTGCATTGGCAGGGACTAGCTGCCCCGCAGCCATGCTTGTTTTGGGATATAGATTTTGTGCGTATATCTTATTTTGGGAAATATATTTTGTGCTTGGTAATGTATATTTGTGAATAGTTTTGATGGTTGATGGGTATCCCTAGGAGTTTCCGAACACTATAGACACATTGATGGAATGTAATCCAATCTCTCCACTACTTAATCTACTCCTATTGAAGACTCTAAGTATGGATAGTCACCATTTTCCTTTATTTTAGGTCAAACACGACACTTAGTAATCATTAGTCATGAGTTTGATTCCCTCTTTTTTTTGTCATCTTGTGGAGGAGGGCTCCATTGATTTCAAATTATCTTATCACAAACTTCCTTTTCCTCATTCACCTTCATCGTTGGACCAACAATACAATTATGGCTATGTTAAAATAAACATTTATAATACCACTTATTTTGAATCAATCCTATACTTATGGTGAAAATAAAAATAAGAGAGCAAGCTTAAAAATAAAAATAATAATATAATAATGATAATAATAGTGATGATATACAATTAAAAAAAAGGGAGTTGCCAAAAATTAGGGTAAAAGTGATATTTAACTCAAAAAAACACTATAAGAATTAATTGCTTAATAATATACATGGATATCTTTACATGAATGGATGTTAAGAATAATGATATTAATTAATTTCTTAATAATATACATGGATATCTTTACATGAATGGATGTTAAGAATAATGATATTTTTTTGGCCAGGAGTATTTTAACACTTGGGATTTGTTTTCTATGGAGATTGAGCTTCAAAGGGAAGAGAGGAATAAGAGTTGACATAAGATATTGGTTGAGATCTTAGTGGTATTGAAAAAGAGGTTGGTTGAGAAGAGAGTCATGTCCTACACTTGGTTGACTAGATAATTTCATGACCAAATTATAAGTCAAACTTTCATGGGTTATACATACTTACAAACGTTAGATATTTTATTATTGAACATTACATATCTTATCAAAACCCTAGATTTGAAAATAAAAAAATTGTAAGCACTTGGGGATAAGATTGAAAAGTAAGAACTTATGAAGTGCTTGTAAAGTACCAGGTAAATTTATAGTGTTAGGTTAATTTTTTATACAAATAATGTGTTAGACCAAATTTAAAAAACAAAGTCCCTATAATTCTTCTAGGATTAGTGATCACTCAAAGTTACATAGAAACTCCATTATAAATCATCGAAAAAATGTTGGTACAAAAGAATGGCATACGATAAATCTACAATAAAATTATACTATAAAGAGTCCTATTAGAAAGGTTCAAATAGAGACTACTATTGAGTGTGGATTCTAATTATCTTCCTGATTCAAAGGTATTGTTTCAGCCAAGTGTATACCCTAGGAAGATTGTACACCCCTCAATACGGGGGTGTGTGGGGGGGCCTATCTCCCTTGGCTGGTGGGTCCGAGGGCTAGCGTGCCCCTGGCGGGGGCTTGGGGGTAGTGCCCTTGAACCTGAAAATAGATGAAAAATTTCCTTGTAAAATATTGTAATTTCATATTCAATATGGGTCATTCATTGGGCAGATGATTCGATGGTAGAAGTTGTGTTAATTTAGGGTTTTTTTTCCTTAGAAGGCAACTCTCGATTTATATAAGGGAAATGTATTGTGGCTGTGAATTATTATTCTGAGTGAGAAAGAGAGATGAGACCATGTGAGAGTGAAGAGGAAATTATAGTGGATTTGTTGTATGTTGTATCTCTTCATTTTGCTGGATAGTATAAAAGGAAGAACTCGCTACTTCTCCGTGGATGTAGCCCAAATTTGGTGAAACACATATATTTGTGTCTCTCTTATTTTATGTGTTTCTGTGTTTTTGTTTCTGCAATATTGTACGTGTTCCATTGCCCTATTATTTAATTTTCTAACAACTACCTAGAATGATTTCCATTATTGGGTTCACTGTGTGGAGCTGCTGCTAGCACATTGGGTTGTGAAGAGGCTGTTGTTGGGATAAAAACTTTAGTAAGAGGGGACAATGGAGGTTTTATAATTATTGAAAGCATTAGAGGTGGTTCTAGGATAGGTGGAGTTCCTTTGGGTAGTATGGTTGGTTTGAGAGACAATAAGAAACCTTGAATACTCAGTTGTTCTCCAAGGAGCAAGACAAGAATTGGGTAAGTTAAGATATGATCAAAAGTTATTAGAAAATCAGTAAGGTTGTGTTGGTATTTAAAGTATGTAAAATCATTTAAAATTAAATAATAATGACATAAAAAAATAGTACATAAAATATTTTATGTGATAAAACATTGACGATCTATTAAGGAAACATCCACGGGAAAAACAATGATTTTATTATTAGAAGAAAAATTTCAATCAAGATTAAGACCTCTTCAATCTCTCGACCGTCATTAATGAAGTAAGAATCTTTACACTCATTATGTAAACCAGTTACCATTATGTTGATGCCCCGAAAATCGTTACATCAACATCGGGGATAACCACCCGGTCCAGACCTTAATACAGCTCCTTTTCCGTTTGGGATGGTGGCTCCGACTGGATATAATGGGACCAGTTTCCCAGTAATGAATAAAAGGGGGTGAATGAATGATTGGTTTTCTAATAAGTGATAAAAAATGGAGGACTTATTCTATGAGCGAAAACGTAAATGACTATTTTATCCCTGGAAGCTTCTATTCTTAAGTGCAATGTTTAATGATCTGTGTTTGCTGACAGGCATATAGATGACATTATTCAATAAACAAAGACATTCATTTAAATGATAATTGCTTCGTTCAAATAGTTGAACGAAGTAATTGATAAAACAATATTACACTTATCTTTTTATATTACTGATACATGCATGATTGAGAGAATAGCAAACTGTAAACATCCAACAGTGGAAAGTATAAAGTTTACTGTTAAAACACATTCACATATTCAATAATAGCAAAAATGACCAAACAACAATTCACATAAAAGGAATAAATTCAGACATAGATAATAGTACCATATGAGCTGCGAATTATTCCCTACGCTAATCGCAATTTGAATTCCTTCCGATTCAGAAATACTTTTAGATAAAGGCAATAGTGCACATTCACATCAAAGCTTCGTTATCAAAATTTGGAAAGATTGGTCCAGTTTTCATAAAAGAATATGCCTGAAGTACAGTAGTGCAACTTCAGGCTTAAGTCATATACAAAAAGTTACGATCCTTTCTAGATACATGAAAGGGTCTATAAATACTAAACTAAGCTAACAAACTACAAAATTAAAATGCTACTAAATTGGTATAATCCGATCTTGAATATCTCTCCCATAGTGATTTGGTAATCGGCAACAATGATTCATCATTCTGGTTGTTTGCCCTTTGTCTTGAGTTGGCATATTTCCAGCATTGGCTCAACTTCTTGAGGGTGGCTGAGACGAGAATTGATTTGAGCAGCATAGGTGGCATCATGTATATTGGGAATGATACACCCGATTGCATCCGTTAGGCATTTGAGGGCGGCTCTCTGGCTGTATGGTTTTACTAGGAACAACCAATAGGTGTCCCAAGTTAAACTTTAATTCCTGAGATCAATCTCCCATTCTTTCCTAGTTCTTGGTTACATGACTGCTCCAATGTCTTGGCTGATAATAGTTTACCTGGTGTACATTGAGAAATCATGTTAGATAAATAGAGAGTATTATTGATCAAGTCAATTAAATTGCTCGTAGATAACTTGCATCTAGAAACAGCTCTCTTTGCTTTCATTAATTGGGATTGCCACTCCATGAGTAGGATTTCTTTATGGGATTCTAAAATTTTGGGCAAGTTTGCTACCTATCCCTCATTAGAGTCTTGCCAAGTAAGAAAATCTGTCAGAGTGTCGTCGACTTGCTCTAAATCTTGCCTGGCATCAACTGATTTGTCTATTATAGATGTTGTTATGTCGCACAGAGGTTCAACTTGGGCAATTTCATGACACAACAATCTTATTTGTGTTATTAATGCCTTGTTAATCTGCATTGCCTCTGTTCTGAACTCGGCAGGCTGGGGAAGACTCTTGAACCTCTCTACTTGAGCTGATAATTGAGCAATTTGCTCATCTTTTGTCTTTGCCATCTGTTAATTCATCACCTTCAACTTTGATAATGCCTCTGATAATTCTTTGTCTCTGAATTGCTCCCGTATCGATCTTCTGTTTCTCTTCATGCAACTGTTTGTTGAGCTGGTTATTTAACTGTTGTTGTGTGGACAGTTGTTGTTGTAGTTGTTATGCCTTCTACTGTGCCTCCGATAGTTGTGTTTGTAGTGAAGCGATCGCCTGATCCTTTTCTTTCAATAAATTGCTCACCTCTGATGCCTTATCCATGGTGGCTGCCGAATAGGCACCAGCATATTGGGACAACTTTGTCAGGTCATCGGAGGGGTCGAATTCTTCCTTCCACACTACATTGGTTGTTACTGTTTGTTCAAGGAACAGAGAAGGTTGATCAATCCTTCTCCTTTTCCGCTGTCGCTTTATTACAACCCTGTGTTTTGGGCTATAGAAAACATCCAGTGGAGGAATGTCCTCCACCTGCAAAATAATTTGATCGGAAGGATTCTTCGGAGTTATTTCTACTACTGTAGTTGGGGGTAGACCGCTGGTTCCTTTGCTTGGAACCTCCTTTGATGCTGTATCTTGTGTATCGGCAGCTTTGGATGTTTCGACTTCCATTGAGCTCTCAAGATTGCTTATAATTGTATTAAATTGTTGCCATTCCTCGAGCAATCTTGGGTCCATTTGAGTATCAACACTCACCTCCTTGCTGCTCTGCTCTTGCTGCTTTTTCTGTTCTTCCTCTCGTATTCTCTCCTGTTCTTTCTTTTCTGCTTCCTCTCTGTTTTTCCTCTGTGCCTCTTGTTCTTTCCTCTGTGCCTCTTCCTGTTCTAACCTCCAGAGTTCCTCCTGCTCTCTTCTTTGGACTTCTTCATATATTTCGGATGTAGCAGGAGGTTCGCTGGTAAGTTGCTGCTCAGGCTCGCTTGATTGTATCAACGGGGTAGTAGCTAACAAATCTAGAGGCAGAGTTTGCAACCTCTGCTCTCTAAGTTTATTAAATTCTACTAACCCGTCATCATGGTATCTCATTCTAGCTAGCTGCTGCACCTGGAATATTGACTCGGCGGAGGAGAACAAGTCATCAAACTCATCTTCTTATGTTCAAATTTAGTGAGTTTGGCTTGATCTAGAGCATTATAGATGACTTTCTTCAGGTCGAAACATCTATTAGGCAGAGTGGCGAGACTTAGGATGTTAATTTTTTCTGCCTCTTTCTCTGCATGTTTATAATCATGCAGGGTATAGACGCCACACCTTAGAGGAAAAGGAGGCCAAACTTGCTTCTTTGAGTTTCTGAGAGTTTTTGTGGCTGATGCAGTTGTAAGCTGATATGCTATTTCGCGAGCTAATAGCTTGTCTGGTATGTACAAGGGGAGGACATGAGGCCTGACCTGACTGCCAAAAAACTCTTACATGAGTGAATTTTTCTTCTCCAAACCAGGTTCCTAAGGCTGTCAAGTCAATCTCTGCCTGAGAGGAGATCTTAGGGGTAGGTTTATCAAAAATTGCATAGTAAATAGGTAGCATGAATCCATTGCAGACTTGGTATAAATGTTTTATAATGAGCTTTCCATATTTCTGGTGTAGAATGATACAGCATTAGGGTCCTGTGGAGTCCATCTCCCCCTAACACAGAACCGAATTAAAACAGAGGGTATCCAAAATAATAGGCACTAAAATAAAATGGAGGGATAAACCTATCAGTAACACGGGATTTGTTTCTGAATTCAAGAATAGCTGTAGCCAACTTATTCGATAATATAGTCCCCCAATCCATGATTTCACTATTACATGCTGCTTCCATCAAAGGTACCATCTCTATGGAAAATTTTGAAGAATCATGCAATCCCCACAATCGACACATCATGACTCCAACATAACAATAAGGAGAGCATAAGGAGTTGACGGAGTACTTACCCGAAGACTCATGTTTGTGTTTAGCCGGGTTCTGTCTCCATTCTCGTATAGGCCCCGACTCAGTTTCATTCTCATCTCGAAACTTCTCCAGAAATGCTTTATTATACTTCTTCTCTGGCTCGGGCAAACGATACATTTGTCTGAAATCATTGGGCTGAAATGAACCAAATACTCTCCCATCAATAGTGCAGAATGTTCTGTCTGTAATTGGAATTTCTTCAATTGCCCATCTCACCACATCCATATACGGAAGAATTTGCTCTCGGGCCGCTATCCTGTGTAGGTAGGAATCAGCCAAATCTTTTAAAGTAGCTTCAGATTTCCGGCTTGAACCTACTGTAGCTTGTACTGATGTTTTCTGAGGTTCTTCGGCTTCAACCAGGTTGTAAATATTTTGCCAAGTAGTGCTGCCAAGGCCAAGACATGTGGTATCTGAGATTAATCCCTTTTTGCTTGGTCCCGGTTCGGTGGCATGTTGTCATGTTACCATATAAGCTGAAGTCATTCCAGACTTCTTAGATTTCTTGCCCATTTGGCCTGGAATCGTTACTGTGGAAAAACTCTGCACAAGAGAAAAATGAACGTAATGCGGAGAATAGATGGCGAAAACCAAGTATGGAGGAATTGTGTCAATCAATGAATAATGGAAGATTTATCATAAGGCTCCCGCGGATACAATATCTGAAGGGATTTAGGCATAACTGCTCATTAATTGGCCGTTAAAACCTGTCAATCATTTAAATGCTCATTATACCTTTACTTGCTGAATAATAGTTTAAGCATGGATTTGATTTTTTGGCGGTTGGACGTAAGCGAATCACTATCGGGAAGAGAAAAGGCTTTCAATGATAATTAATATAATATAGCAAAATCATATCAATCATTTTCGAAAGTCACGTTTAGGTTCATCGCAATCGGCAATCGGAGGAAGCCTTGGGCAATTTTATTCAAGTTTTATGGAATCCCCGATCGCCGATAGCGATATCGCTTGACTCGCATCGGGAGTTTTAAGGAGGAGAGTTCGTTACATTCATATCGCATTCCCCGATTGCCGATTGGGATATCGTATTAGAGCAAAAGGGAGGGGCCTTTTATTATTTGTTTTCCCGATAACCGTTGGCTACTCGCTCTTATTGCATCGGGGAGAATCAATGGGTCATGGTTATGCATTCTTTGTTGTTGCGATATGCGATCTTGCGATCGCTTTATCGCAACAATAAAGAATTATTCGTTTTATTTTTAAGACTGATTATTTCAAAAGGTTTTAAAATGTTTTGTTGGTTTCCGAACCTTTAGAAGGGTGATGGATTAATACCAATTTAATCTAAAAGGGACCCATTTCATATTATAATTTTCTAAAGTAAGATTTTATGAAATGGGGGGTTGTTGTATAGCACAACAATTGGCGATTCGCTGGAAGAAACAATTATCTCTGAAAAAGTTATTGGAATATTTGAGCTTTCTTTACATAGATATCTTATCAAAAAGGAAAGTTCTAATATAAATAAGTATACACACATTCTGAATATAATAAAGGCATGTTTTTGCTAATTCTTTCTCTTGTTAAAACTATATACATTCTAAGTTTTAAATTGGCCTTTGTTGGTTGATAATGATAAAACAAAACACCTTTCCAACTTAGCTCTTTTAATTGACTCCTTTGTCACAGGTAGAGCCTCTGCTGCCAGCAAACATTCTTAGTTTCGACAGGGATACCTTTTAACCATTTGATTGTTCAGGACCCCTCCCATCTCAGAGTATGATTAAAAGAATGAATTCAAAACATGTTTTCATATTTTGTATTTCTTTTCTTTTCCATTTTTTGTAAGATAAAAATCCATTGTCCTGGTTTGGTTGCCAGCTGATTTGACAATGCCATTCACTGGTTGTAATCTAATCGAAAGCTTGGTGTGATGAGACTTGTCTTATGCTTATACGCCTTTACTTGTTTTTTGTATGCAGTTTTGGTAATGTCGGTTATACTATTCCAAGATCATGGTAAGCAGGCTTGTGATAAGACCCTTATCTTTTATCAGATATTTTAGAATTACACTTGGGTAATCATACTGGATGAATGGGATGGCATTTTTCTCCTTAAGAGAAAATGGATGACAAGTAAGTCAGTGTTGAGGATGCTAGATTGAATCAGTCTCTGTTTTGAATATTGGTAACCCTTTTGTGGCCAGTTTGAAAACATTAAAATGATTTACAGTAGTTCTAAATCTTGAGAGGATTTTCAAAAAAATAAAATGGGGTTTTCAGAATGTTAATATACCTAATTTCCTAGAAATTGTCCCTTTTGTTTAAGATTTCTATTTTACAAAAGTAAATATTAAAAGTACTTCTTCCGAGCAACATTTCAATATAGCAAAGGCCAATAGAAGCTATTTAACAACTTTATTTCCTAATGGTCCTAAAAATTGCAAATCCTACTGAATTTAAAAGAGAAGGGGTTACCTCCTCAATTGAAGAATTTCTTTAAGATGAGGCCATTAACAGGAAGAGATTCCCTCTTTCCTGATAGATCTTGTAATATGAATATCGAATGGCCTATCTTCTCACTGATCTGAAATGGTCCAAGCCACATCTTTTGGAATTTGGTGTGTTTACCTTTATCTTCATGTGCTTTGTCCCATTTAGAACTAGATCACCAACCTGCAACTGTTTAGAACTAGACGAAGCTGAATCAAATGATAACTTGATTATCTGTTGATGTTTATCATGAGTAATTTTGGCTTTTTCTCTCTCTTCTTCTAATTTTAAAATTTTATCATGTCTGAGTTGGATAGGAGAAGAGGGTCTTTCTTCAATAAACTAAACTAGGGTTAGAGAAGGAAGCGTTAGATTGGTCGGTAGTACTGCTTCTTTCCCAGATACAAGGTTGAATGGAGAAGTACCTATAGAGGCCTTTTGCGTTATTCTATCAGCCCATAGTGCGAATATTAAAGATTTGTGCCAGTTTTTATGATTTTGTTCGACAGTTCACTTAATGAGTTTGAGTAGATTTTTATTGGTAGATTCAGCCAGACCATTACCCTGGGGATAGTAATTTGCAGAATATTTCAATTTAAATCCTCTTTTGATAACAAACTCAAACATGGCATTTCCAGAGAAATAAGATGCATTATAAAAAACAAGAGCATTTGGGACACCAAACCTGGTAATGATGAACTAATCTATGAATTCTATAATTCCTTCAGAGTTTGTTGTCTTTAATGGAATTGCTTCAAACCACTTAGTAAAGTAATCAGTAGCAGTAAGGATATACTTATGTTGTTTGGAGGATTATGGAGTTATCTCCCCAATGATGTCTAGTCCCCATTGTTCAAAAGGTTGATCGATATTAACTGGTTGCAAAGGAAAAGCTGGTTTCCTTTGTCTTCCACTGGAGACTTGACAAATTCACCATTTCCTTACATACTCATGGGTATCTCTGAATAAGGTGGGCCAGTAATATCCAACATGGATGATTTTATGAGCTGTTGTGACAGCTACAAAATGTCCTCCAGCCGGTCCATCGTGTAGCTCCTGCAAAACCTTTCGTGCTTCAGGTTACTCCAGGCATCTTAATAAAATTGAATCATAGTTTTGCCTAAAAAGCACATCATCAATGATAACGAAGTTTTTTGACTTTAATCTAATAGCCCGTTTGTTTTTATAAGAAAGATTAGGAGGTGCATGCCCATTTTTCAAATAAAAGATTAAATCTACATATTGAGATTCAGAATCGGTAATACTTATCTGCTTGATTTCTTCAATATGATCTGTATCACCTGATTCCGGAATGTTGGATGCTCCTACTAATAACCTGAAAAAACCTTGGCCTCTAACAATCTTTGCTGGCTTGATTTCCAAGTCATATTCTTGAAGTGTTGTAACCCAATTTGCCCTTTTTTCACCTAATTCTCTTTGGATCAGTAATTGCCTTACTGCAGAAAAAGGAACTATTACTTTTGTATGGGCTTTTAGAAGGAAGGGCAGGTAGTGTTTAATGGCTTTATACACAACAAAGGCTTGTTTTTCAACTTCGGAGTAATTTAGTTCTACACCCTGAAAATTTGAACTAAAGAATGAAATCGGTGCTTCCAAGTCGTGATCATTGATCTGAGTAAGTACCACTGCATAAGATGAATCGGACGCGATAATGTACAATGTGAAATGATTAGAAAAATTAGGAGTGTTTAAAGCGGGGGCATTGATTATTGATTGTTTGATTAAATCAAATGCTTCTTTTTCCACAGAACCCCATCTAAACAATGAATTTTTCTTAATCATGGTTTGTAATGGTAAAATGATATGAGAAAAATCGGGAACAAATCTTTTGACAAAGTTGATCTGACCTAAAAATGACTGCATAGATTTTTTGTTATGAGGAAATGGGATTTCAGAAATTTCTTTAATCCTGTCAGGATCAATATAAATACCATCTTTGGAAACAATAAAGCCCAAAAGCTTTCCTTGATTTAGAGCAAAGAAGGATTTTTTAGGATTAAGTGAAATACCATACCTTCTACAGCGTTCAAAGGTTGGATCTCTTTTTAGAAAATACAGTAATATCATCTAAATAGACGACTACTGTTTTGTTGATCAATCCTTTGAAGGCTATATCCATTGCTCTTTGGAATGTAGCTCCTGCGTTAACAAGTCCAAAAGGCATTTTCTGATAGGCGTAAGTTCCCCATTTTGTTCTGAAAGTAGTTTTGAGTCTGTCATCACGATGGACCAGAACTTGGTTGTACCCTAAAAAACCATCTAGAAAGGACATTAGCTCAGAACCTGCTACTGAATGGAGTATTTGCTCCATGGTAGGTAATGGGAAATTATCTTTCTGACTTGCCTTATTCAGATTTCTGAAATCTATACAAATCCTAATGTCACCATTTTTCTTCCTAACAGGAACCATGTTGGAGACCCAATTTGAGTGCCGAACAGGAAAAATAAGCTTTGCTTTTAAGAGTTTATTGAGTTCTGATTTTATCTGACTCTCTAAGTTTGGATGCATTTTCCTCAATTTTTGTTGAACCGGTTTTTGTTCAGGTAGCATTGGAATGGTATGTTGTATGATTGATGTATCATATGTTTTTAAATCATCATACTTCCAAGAGAAGACATGTTTATTTTTCCTTAATAATCTAATAAATGCTGTTCTTTCCTGTTCAGAAAATCCTAATCCTAAATTGATATTTTGAGGGTTCTACTCAGTAACAAGATTTATCAATTCAAATATTAAGGTAGAACTTTGGAGTCTTGAATTGGTTACCTATTTGAACCTGTCTTTAATGTCGTAGAGATCTTCAAGTTTAACCACAGGTCTTGGTATTGAGTTTTCCTCATGCTTTTCTTTCATCTAAAGATCATGATCACTTTCATCAATGACCTGATCATTGTAGGATTTGTCAGAAGTTAAGAAATGTAGAATGTCTTCATCGTGGTTGAACACTCACCAATTGGTGATATTGTCAGGAATTGATGGCCTAAAGATCAACTCTACTGAAAATATATCTAGGCTATAATCTTCAGAAGGCAGGAATTTAGAAGCAACATTGGCCAACAGGTTAGCTGCTGCATTCTGGGATCTGGGAATAGGTGAAATATTGAATGCTAAGAAATGAGATAAAAGTTCCTGGACTAAAGACTGATAGTGTTTGAGGTGATTAGAGAGACAATGGATTGTGTTTCGAACTTGTTTTATGACAATCTCTGAATCGCCAAACACTTTTAAATATTGAACTTTCAGGCCGATAGCTTTGTATAATCCTTGCACCAAGGCCTCATACTCAGCTGTATTATTTGTGCATTCAAATTCTAATCTACAAGAAAGCATTGTTTTTTCTCCCTCAGGGCTGACTAAAATACACCCTGCACTTGATCCTTCACTAGATTTTGAACCGTCAAAATATAAAGACCAAAATAAAGAATTATCAACATTTTTATTTACATAATTCTCAGTAACATTAACACATCTTGATCTGTCAGTTTGTGAAAAATTTTCGATTTGTGATGTGAAATTGTTTACCGAGAAAGGAGATGGTTGGGCAATATAATTGCCAAAGAATGATTCAGAAGAATAGTTTCCCAAAATGTTATTGTTAAATGCAACTGGTTGATTCTCCTGTTCGAACTCTGTGACAGTATGGGTCATGTGTTTCTCCCAATCGATTTTTATTTGATTTGGCTTTCCCTTATAGGGCAGCCACATATGAGACCAATCGGTAGAAATATACCCATGGAGCTTTTCAGACCAATCCCTGCTCAAGATTAAACCATAAAACTCAGGTATATCAACGATTAAGATATCAATTCTTTGAACCACTCGTGGATCAGCGGATAACCTGAGAGTAACAGAGTTTATTTCCCCTAAAACCTGGACTTTGGTTCTATCTAACTACACAATGTGAATTGAGGACTTTTGGGGTTTTATGTTCAGTTTAGAACAAACCGAAGCTGGCATTATATTGGATGATGCCCAGAGTCAATCAAGCAGTTATGTAGATTTCGATTGTAGATTTAGTACGTTAAGAGGAAAGGAGGGGTATGGGAATTTGATCTGTCTCCAATTAGAATTGTATCAGTAGCCTCAACTCTACCAGAAGGTGGTTGTCCTGAATCACTTGCAGCTTTAGTACTGGGAAGAGGCGAAGAAGGAACTGCATTTAGTTCTTTGAGAAGCAATTTTTGTTGATGTTTTAATTTGCTGAGTTCAAACATGGTGATGTTTGCCTTAGTATTTTTCATATCATCAACAATATTGTAATCCATTGAATCCGATACTACCCCGTCTTAAATGATGTAGGTATATTGGAGGATGATGGTTGATTTTGAGGTATTGTTGCAGCTGGCTTCCTTGTGGGTACCTTTTCCTTTGTAGTATTGGTACCTGCACTCCTTTTCTTTGAACTTGCCTGGATAGGTTCAGGAGCACTTTTGCTCCTGGTAGTCATAGGAAAGGCTTATTGTT
The DNA here is from genome assembly GCA_000404065.3 of Pinus taeda. Lineage (NCBI taxonomy): Eukaryota > Viridiplantae > Streptophyta > Pinopsida > Pinales > Pinaceae > Pinus > Pinus taeda. Next base: position 297,147 of record APFE031385722.1, read on the forward strand.
CAGTTTCAGTATCGGAGTTAGGCAATATGAAGTCCCACATTCCATGGCATTCAACGACTTCCTCTTCTTCGAATTCATCGGATGGTGCAATTGTTTCTTCTTCTTCTTCTTCCTCAGGGTCTGAATCTGCATTAGATATAACATTTGGAGGTTTTGACTCAGGTTTCTTAAAATTCCTATAAGGTTTCTTTGTTGAGGTCTCTGCTACTTGCTTTTTAATTTCAACCATTTCATTTGACATTGTTTTGAGGACTTTTTGAAGGCCCTCCATATCGTATGGATCTTTGGTGATTTTCTTCTTTGAATCATCCTTGAAAGACACTTTTTTGGATTTCCTATCCTCGAGAGTAGCTTTCTTTTCCAAAGCGATTATACGTTTTTTGACAGCGAGGGCTTCTTTCATGTTTTCGGCCAATGTAGGTTTTCCAGCCCTATCTACAAAAATGGCTATATTTGAAGGTAAGGCTGTAATGTACCACTCGCTTCTAATTTGTTCACTTGGCTTGGAATCGGTAGGGATTTTATTCAAGAGTTTGTTAAATCGGGAGTTAAACTCCTTAATTGGTTCTCTTGATTCAATCCTTAGATTCGAAAGGTCATTAATGAGCGTGGCCAAGGATCTATCATTGCCGTATTTGGTAAGAAATTGTTCCTGAAAGGTATTCCAACTGGTAATGGATCCAGAGGGCAAGGAAAAAGAATACGAAACCAGACCCAGCTGATCCTTGTAATGTGTAGGGGAAAAGTCTAACTACACCACTTCTTCTGTTACTCCCTTCAGATTAACTGACAACATGAAATTATTTATGTGTTCCTAGCAATGCTCTGCATCTGGATTAAACTTTGGTAACCATTTCTCGGATAATCAGGTAACGGATGTAAAGGCGCAGGCATAGTGACTGCACCAGGACTCTCCATGGGTTTTCTGAGCATTTTGGGAGTACCAACGATTGCCTGTGGTGTTTACAGGTGTTTGGGGAGGAGGTGGAATGAAGACTGAAAAAAATTGTGATGTTGAAGGTGAAGTCCCCTGGTGAACAATAATATGTAATGGTGAAGTGGGTGTTTGAACTAGCACTGGAGATGTATGAGAATGGAAGAGATGGAGAAAAGGTCTCACTACCAGAACCTTCAGTGTTCTTTTTAATCCTTTTCCTTTGGGGTAAAGGCAACTCAGGTGGTTCAATACCGAGTTTTTCGCTTTGAAGTCTGGTGAGATGATGAGGTAGGCGGAATTGCGAAGTCTCACTGCCTTGAGATACTTTAGATATAGGAGGTGAAATGGAGAAGCCTTGAAGTTTCTGGATGATAGACTGAACTTCAGGGGACTCAGGACTTAAACGTTCTGAAGTATGATGGGGTTGAGCAATGGTAGTTGATCCTTCTTCTTCTCGTCTGGATACTGGTATTTCAGAGTGCAAACGAGAGGTCCGAGGAGAGGTGGAGGATGATTTACTCTGTGAATGGTCTGTAGGTTTTGACTTACTCGCCATTCATAGCGGATGGCCCTTCTTCTAGCGCCAGAAATGTTGATGCCCCGAAAATCGTTACATCAACATCGGGGATAACCACCCGGTCCGGACCTTAATACAACTCCTTTTCCATTTGGGATGGTGGCTCCGACTGGATATAATG
>APFE031385722.1:304304-329174 GCA_000404065.3 Pinus taeda
CATGACTGCTCCAATGTCTTGGCTGATAATAGTTTACCTGGTGTACATTGAGAAATCATGTTAGATAAATAGAGAGTATTATTGATCAAGTCAATTAAATTGCTCGTAGATAACTTGCATCTAGAAACAGCTCTCTCCACTTTCATTAATTGGGACTGCCACTCCATGAATAGGATTTCTTTATGGGATTGTAAAATTTTGGGCAAGTTTGCTGCCTGTCCCTCATTAGAGTCCTGCCAAGTAAGAAAATCTGTCAGAGTGTCGTCGGCTTGCTCTAAATCCTGCCTTGCATCAACTGATTTGTCTATTATAGATGTTGTTATGTCGCACAGAGGTTCAACTTGGGCAATTTCATGACAAAACAATCTTATTTGTGTTATTAATGCCTTGTTAATTTGCATTGCCTCTGTTCTGAACTCGGCAGGCTGGGGAAGACTCTTGAACCTCTCTACTTGAGCTGATAATTGAGCAATTTGCTCATCTTTTGTCTTTGCCATCTGTTCATTCATCGCCTTCAACTTTGATAATGCCTCTAATAATTCTTTCTGTATCTGAATTGCTCCCGAATCGATCCTCTGTTTCTCTTCGTGCAACTGTTTGTTGAGCTGGTTATTTAACTGTTGCTGCGTGGACAGTTGCTGTTGTAGTTGTTCTGACTTCTGCTGTTCCTCCGATAGCTGTGCTTGTAGTGAAGCGATCACTTGATCCTTTGCTTTCAACAAATTGCTTACCTCCGATGCCTTATCCATGGTGGCTGCCGAATAGGCACCAACATATTGAGATAACTTTGTCAGGTCATCGGAGGGGTCAAATTCTTCCCTCCATACCACATTGGCTGTTATTGTTTGTTCAGGGAATAGAGAAGGTTGATCAATCCTTCTCCTTTTCTGCTGTCGCTTTATTACAACCCTGTGTTTTGGGCTATAGAAAACATCCAGTGGAGGAATGTCCTCCACCTGCAAAATAATTTGATCGGAAGGATTCTTCGGAATTATTTCTACTACTATGGTTGGGGGAAGACCGCTAGTTCCTTTGCTTGGAACCTCCTTTGATGCTGTATCTTGTGTATCGGTAGCTTTGGATGTTTCGGCTTCCATTGAGCTCTCAAGATTGCTTATAATTGTATTGAATTGTTGCCATTCCTCGAGCAATCTTGGGTCCATTTGAGTATCAACACTCACCTCCTTGCTGTTCTGCTCCTGCAGCTTTTTCTGTTCTTCCTCCCTTAATCTCTCTTGTTATTTCTTTTCTGCTTCCTCTCTGTTTTTCCTCTGTGCCTCTTGTTCTTTCCTCTGTGCCTCTTCCTGTTCTAACCTCCGGAGTTCCTCATGCTCTCTTATTTGGACTTCTTCATAGATTTCGGATGTAGCAGGAGGTTCGCTGGTAAGCTGTTGCTCAGGCTCGCTTGATTGTATCATCGGGGTAGTAGCTAACAAATCTAGAGGTAGAGTTTGCAACCTCTGCTCTCTAAGTTTATTAAATTCTACTAATCCGCCATCTTGGTATATCATTCTAGCTAGCTGCTGCACCTGGAATATTGACTCGGCGGAGGAGAACAGGTCATCAAACTCATCTTCCTTATGTTCAAATTTAGTGAGTTTGGCTTGATCTAGAGCATTATAGATGACTTTCTTCGGGTCGAAACGTCTATTAGGCAGAGTGGCGAGACTTAGGATGTTAATTTTTTCTTGCCTCTTTCTCTGCATGTTTATAATGATGCAGAGTATAGACGCCACACCTTAGAGGAAAAGGAGGCCAAACTTGCTTCTTTGAATTTAATGAGAGTTTTTGTGGTTGATGCAGTTGTAAGCTGATATGCTATTTCGCGAGCTAATAGCTTGTCTGGTATGTACAAGGGGAGGACATGAGGCCTGGCTTGACTACCAAAAACTCTTACATAAGTGAATTTTTCTTCTCCAAACCAGGTTCCTAAGGCTGTCAAGTCAATCTCTGCCTGAGAGGAGATCTTAGGGGCAGGTTTATCAAAAATTGCATAGTAAATAGGTAGCATGAATCCATTGCAGACTTGGTAAAAATGATGTTTATAATGATCTTTCCATAATTTCTAGTGGTAGATATGAATAGGCATAGGGTCCTGTGGAGTCCATCTCCACCCTAACACAGGAAACTCAGAATTAAAACAGAGGGTATCCAAAATATACGCACTAAAATAAAATGGAGGGATAAACCTATCAATAACACGGGTTTTGTTTCTGAATTCAAGAATAGCTGTAGCCAACTTATCCGATAATATAGTCCCCCAATCCATGATTTCACTATTACATGCTGCTTCCATCAAAGGTACCATCTCTATGGAAAGTTTTGAAGAATCATGCAATCCCCACAATCGACACATCATGACTCCAGCATAATAATAAGGAGAGCATAAGGAGTCGACGAAGTACTTACCCGAAGACTCATGTTTGTGTTTTGTCGGGTTCTGTCTCCATTCTCGTATTGTCCCCGACTCAGTTTCATTCTCATCTCGAAACTTCTCCAGAAATGCTTTATTATACTTCTTCTCTAGCTCGGGAAAATGGTACATTTGTCTGAAATCATTGGGCTGAAATGAACCGAATACTCTCCCATCAATAGTGCAGAATGTTCTATCTGTAATTGGAATTTCTTCAATTGCCCATCTCACCACATCCGTATACGGAAGAATTTGCTCTCGGGCCGCTATCCTGTGTAGGTAGGAATCAGCCAAATATTTTAAAGTAGCTTCAGATTTCCAGCTTGAATCTGCTGTAGCTTGTACCGATGTTTGCTGAGGTTCTTCGGCTTCAACCAGGTTGTAAATATTTTTCCAAGTAGTGCTGCCAAGGCCAAGACATGTGGTATATGAGATTAATCCCTTTTTGCTTGGTCCTGGATCGGTGGCATGTTGTCCTGTTACCATAGAAGTTGAAGTCGTTCCAGACTTATTAGATTTCTTACCCATTTGGTCTGAAATCGTTATTGCGGAAAAACTCTGCACAAGAGAAAAATGAACGTAATGCGGAGAATAGATGGTGAAAACCAAGTATGGAGGAATTGTGTCAATCAATGAATAATGGAAGATTTATCATAAGGCTCCCGTTGATACAATATCTGAAGGTATTTAGGCATAACTGCTCATTAATTGGCCGTTAAAACCTGTCAATCATTTAAATGCTCATTATACCCTTTACTTGCCGAATAATAGTTTAAGCGTGGATTTGATTTTTTGGCAGTTGGACGTAAGCGAATCACTATCGGGAAGAGAAAAGGCTTTCAATGATAATTAATATAATATAGCGAAATCATATCAATCCTTTTCGAAAGTCGCGTTTAGGTTCATCGCAATCGGCAATCGGAGGAAGCCTTGGGAAATTTTATTTAAGTTTTATGGAATCCCCGATCACCGATAGTGATATCGCTTGACTCACATCGAGAGTTTTAAGGAGATTTCGTTACATTCATATCGCATTCCCCGATTGCCGATTTCGATATCGTATCGGAGCAAAAAGGAGGGGCCTTTTATTATTTGTTTTCCCGATAACCGTTGGCTACTCGCTCTTATCGCATCGGGGAGAATCAATGGGTCTTGGTTATGCATCCTTTGTTGTTGCGATATGTGATCTTGCGATCGCTTTATCGCAACAATAAAGAATTATTCGTTTTATTTTTAAGACCGATTATTTCAAAAGGTTTTAAAATGTTTTGTTGGTTTCCAAACCTTTAGAAGAGTGATGGATTAATACCAATTTAATCTAAAAGGGACCCATTTCATATTATAATTTTCTAAAGTAAGATTTTATGAAATGGGGGGTTGTTGTATAGCACACCACATTAGAATAACTGAAAGAATTTACTTAAGTAAAATTCATTTTTTACATTTTAGTTCGTTGAAAATGGTTGTTATTGATGTCAAGGTTGTCCAAATGAAGGAGAAGATTACTTAGTCAAATATTATATTTCAATACCTTTCTGATGCTATATGACATTCCTTCTAACAACTCACGATTGAGGATATATATATATAGGATATGCATGGATCTCAAAAAATTAAATGATGCTTGTGTGCATGATCCATTCCCAACTCCATTCATGGATGAAGTGTTGGAAAATGTAGGAGGTCAGGAAGCATATTATTTCACTGATGGGTTCTCTGGGTACCACTAGATCAAAATTGCACTAGAGGATAGGAGCAAGACAACCTTTGCGACTGAGTGGGGTTGCTTTCAATATATTGTCATGCCATTTGGATTGAAGAATGCCCTTGCTATCTTTTCACGTGTGGCTGTTGTAACATTCAGGGAATATATTCATAAGTTCTTGGAGGTCTATTTTGATGATTGGACTGTATTTGGGTTGGTTAGGTTCTATGTAGCGAGCTTGCACTTGATGCTGGATACCTATCGAAGATACCAAATCGCGCTCAACCTGAAGAAGTGTCTATTCCTCGTTCCTTTTGGGAACCTATTGGGGCATGTTGTTTGTAGACAAGGGTTGATGGTAGACCCCACGAAGATTGCGACGATTCTGAACTTGGAAGCGTCGAGAAGTTTGAAACAGCTACGCGCCACTCTGAGACATACAGGATATTACAGAGAGTTTATCAAAGGCTATGCCCAGATCACCACGCTGATGGAGAAATTGTTGAAGAAGAATGTCACGTTCTGCTGGAATGATGCATATAAGAAAATCCTGGATATATTGAAAGAAAAGATGGTTACTGCTCTGATTCTAGTCTTCCTGAACTGGAAGAAAGAGTTCCATGTACATGTCGATGCGTCATGTATAGCACGGGGGGAAGTATTGATGTAGGATGGTGGAGAAGGCTTGGATCACCTTATCACGTTTTCAAGTCACAAATTATCCAAAGCAGAGAAGAAATATTCCACCACTGAGTGTGAGGGACTAGCTATGGTATATGTGCTCCAGACGTATCAACACTACTTGCTAGGAGGCCACTTTAAGATGTATACAGATCACTCCGTGCTAAAGTACATGGTCAATAAGCCTATGTTGGGGGGGCACATTTGCGGATGGATTTTTTTATTCCAAGAATATGATTTCGAATTTGTTGTAAAGGCTGGACGATTGAACGCGGGACTAGATCACCTATCGCACATTGAGACTGGGGAAGAACCTACTAATTTGGAGGAAGAATTACTTGACACACAACTCTTTTTTGTGCATGTACCAGATGGACATTTTGAAGATATAATACACTTTCTAACAACTAAAACTACGCCGAAAGGATACTTTGTCCAGTAGAAGAAGGAATTAGTGGTACGTGTGGTATATTTCTTTGTCATCGCTGGGCATCTATAAAAGATGGGGAATGATGAAATACTGCAAAGGTATGTACTCGAATTTGAACGAAGAAGCATCCTCATGGACACTCATGGGGGGGTTGTGGGAGGACATGCAGGAAGAGAAACCGCGCAGAAGATTCTACACACTGGGTTGTGGTGGCCAACCCTTCATCAGGATTCAAAGACATATTGCAAGGCATGCGATGTATGTTAGTGGACAGGTAGGCCATCATGGAGGGATGAGATGCCTTTGAATCCACAAATGACGTTGCAACCTTTCGAAAAGTGGGCAATAGATTTTTTAGGTCCTATTAAACCTCAAGGAAAGAAATGCACACAGTACATTATCACTGTGACGGAGTATCCGACTCGTTGGGCAAAAGTGCAACCGGTGAAGGATTGCATGGGCACGACTACCGTGAAGTTTTTATTTGAACACGTATTGACGCAATTTGGATTTCTGGAGATCTTGATGAGCGATCGTGGTGCACACTTCCTGAACGAGACGATTAGCGCATCGCCAAAAGAGCACACTATGTCACCCACAAGCTAATGGGACAGTAGAAACGTTCAAAAAGGTACTGGAAACCATGCTGACCAAGGTATGATATGCGTAGTGAAGTGATTGGGATCTATACATACCTGTAATGTTATGGGCTTATCAGATGACATGCAAGAAACTGACGGGACAAACACCTTTTAGGCTTATCTATGGAGTGGAAGCCATAATGCCTATGCAATACATCGTGCCTAGCTTGCGCATAGCAGTGCTCACAGGTATGATGGATCGCGGAGCCCTGGAGAAGAGTCTAGCATAGCTGGAAGAGCTCGAAGAAAAACGATTTTTGGCTAGATTCCACCAGCAGCTCCAAAAGCATTGCGAAAAGGCTTGGCACGATTGACATATTAAGCTACGCACCTTTAAGGTGAATGATTTGGTGTTGTTGTATGATAGTAAGTTTGATAAATTCCCAGGGAAATTCAAAATGCATTGGTGAGGGCCGTATGTTATTAAGGAGATTACAGATGGTGGCGCGATACAGTTGGTCAAGTTAAATGGAGAACCCTTACCAGGAAAAGTGAATGGAAGTCATTTGAAGCCATACACAGGTGGCCAGGCCACCTGAATAGCTGACCGAAGCATAGTCTTAGTGCTCCAGGCAACTGAAAGGAGGTGCGAGAATATAAACTACTATGCCCGGGAACTGCGCGATGTCAGGACTGCGCGCAGTAGCGAAGTGTCACAGGGTCCACGACAATGTGAAGACAGCTGTGCTGACACATAGGTCTACCAGAAAGTGACTGTTACAGTCGCTAGTCATGATGTGACGCTTGGTTTAAGGCCAAATGGAGCGGGTGACAGTCATTTAAGGCGAACTTTATGGGCTAGATTCTTGAAAATCTTTACACCAATCTAGCATTAATGGACCGAATGTGGGGGGAACGGTCAAATTCAAATTCAAAAGGCGTTATAAATTACAAAGGGCTATCCAGCAAACGACACTTGGAAATTTAAGAACTTAGTTGTTGCGCACTTAGATATTCATGAACCAAGACTTGTTTGATATTCTGAAGGCGAATTCATTACTTTATTAATTACTAGAGACGCTGAGAGAACTGTGGAATCAAACTATGGCAGCGCCCAAAGAAGTCATGGATACCAGAGCAATGAATGTCGAGGAAGTCGCGTAGGCAATTACGGAAGTGGAAGCCCTAGAGAGTGTCGAGATAGTCGCTGAGATCCCTAAATCGACGCACACACCGAGACCTAAGAAGGATAAGCAGGCCATGATATTGGTGCACGTCTCGCCTAGAAATCTGCTGAGGGCCAAGCTCACAATGGAGGAAAAGGGGAAGGCCATTAATTTGGAGGCCGATGAGGAGGAAGAGTTTGAAGAGATCCTGGTGGAGGAGGAGGATGTAGAGATGGAAGTCAAAAACCAGGGTGCAAACCCTCTCACCAGGTTTCCTGCATATGTTCCTCTATGGAAGGGTAAAGCCAAGGTGCCCAAGGATATAGATGACATCAACATCTCTCTACAAACTCTGCTGCTCCCTAACGCCATTATTTTTTAAGGAGCACACTTAGGATGGGTTCCCGTATTAAAATTTGAAGATTGGGACCTCACAGACCATGAGAAGTTCCCACATTTAGCGACCGTGCAACTAATGCACCAGAAGAAAGATGCGTTGGCTTTAATAATAGAGTTGGAGCTGTGAAAATGGCTCAAAGGTGTTGAGAAAGTAGGGTTCCTAAACCTACTTTGGGTGCTGCATTACCAGCGCGACCCAGTGACCATTTTCATCATCAGGCATCTGCTCTACTTAGTGCATGATGGGTGCTTGTGGTTGGAGGAGCTCATCCCCATCACAGACCATCTGATTCATATAATTACGTGGCTACCTTATGCAAGGGAGGACAAAAAATATTTCGGTGGGAAAAAGTGACGATTTGGCCATCCGGAGTCAATTAAGAAGAAATTTAAGTTGGAGAAGAAGAATCAAGGGTATGCCATCTCCAACATCAACAACCCTGCAGTCAAGGTCGTGACACAGATATTGGCAGGAAAGGTGATGCGAAAGTGTCGTGCGGATGAGATGCCTGTGCCAGTGGTTGCACTAGCAGCGCAATGCACAGAAGGGGTCCAGTTCAACTAGGCAAACTATCTATGCGGTGAGTTCCTTGAGAACTACCGCGAGGCGCATGAGAAGGGTAAAACATTTCATTATGCATGGGTATTGTTGTCAATAGTACTGGTGCCATGGCAGTTACCCAAATATAACCAGTTCCAGTCGATCACGCAAGACCTTCCAGAGGCAGCGATGCACGCTTCGCTATGGGCAACTAGGGATGCATAGAGGATAAGGGAGAGCAAGATCTTTTGGGTGCTCATGGAGATGAACATCATAATGGGGATTAATCGCAAGTTGCAGTTATTGTCCATGGTCTACAATAGTTTGCAGAGCTTCACAGAGTTCAAAGCAAACTTCCACCATGTCTTCATCAGGGCACGGAAAGACCCTACGAAGACGTGGCATGAGCTATCTTACTTAGCGACCGACAATGTAATTTTCGTGGTCCTTGAGTCTTGGCTACCGAAGTGGCACAATCTAGTTGGCTCCACGGTGGAAGCAGAGAAGTCCGTCACGCAGCGGAAGAAGGAAGAAACAAAACTACAAATGGCGCAGCTGGTAGAAAAATGCAGGAAGGAAGAACCAGTGGCTAAGGCCCAAGCGGTGCGCGACGCTGCAAATTTGGCTGAGGAATAGCAAAAGATAGCAAAAGAAAAGCGTGAAGGACAAAAATCACCTTCGCCCGAGCCAGAAACAAACATAAAACAAGGTGTCACAGACTTGTAGACAACGTCCACCCAGCTAAAACGTCTACACCCAAGCGAGTAGGTAGGGTTGCGAAAGAAGACAAAGGCCTCAAAAACTTTGTTCAACCCAATCACCCTCACTAAGGGGGATCTACATGATATCAGTGAAACGGTGCGGGCTGTCACCACGGAGGCCCTCCAACAGTTTGAGGAGAAACACTAGATGGTATTGGGGGATCTCCAGACACAAATACAGGAGTTGCAGGTTCGCACTCTGCAGGTTGGCACAGTGTCAACCAGCCTCGCAGTCGGCACATTCGTGACCAAGGAAATGTTGCGCACCAACATGAACATCACAATAGTGCTACTAAATGGAGCACTTGTTATAGAAAATGAGGCTGACAAGCCTATGGTCAAAAACTTGAAAGGAATCAAGTTAAATAAAGCTGCGCTCCCTCGGGAGATGCTCTATATTTTGTAGGATGGAGCCACTATAGAACTACGTGCCAATGAGAGTCGCGTGCTACAGGTAATGAGCAATCAAAAAATCAACATTGAGCAGTTAAGCCTGCAGTGAAATGAGGCAGTGGCACATAACATAAAGATAGTGCAGGTGGTGGAGGAAGCATGCCAGATGGTCCCGGAGTTGGTCATCCAGGCAAAGGAATCGGTGGAGGTGCATGTCCGAAAGTTAGCAGCAGGGGTATGTGACGCCAGGGGGGCGCAACCTTCAACTCCATTGGATTTTAAGGAAAAACGCACCACCGCGATGACAACATCAATGGCAGTGGTTAACAATGCAATGATAGACTACACGAAGCTGTTCGAGCAGTCGTTTGAGGTCCTCACCACCCTGTAGGAGGACCCAAACATAGAGCACCTGGAGAAAGAGGCGTGTGAGTTGCAGGAGAGATACGATGAGGTAAAAGGGACTGTGCAGACAGTTTCCCTTACATAGAGGCTCACAAGGATGAAGGAGGCAAATACGCTCAAGGAGCAGGTGGATGTTGCTCAGCATCAAGAGGTAGTTTTGAAAGTGTGCCTATAGCTATGGATTGATGAGGTGTATACCATTACACCCTCCAATGAAGCAAATCTCGTGCAACTACAAGCATCTTAGGAAAGGATTCAAGGCAGCAGTTCGATGACAGCGATTATCGAACAACGTGTAGAAGAAGTTCAATAGGAAACCACTTAGTGCGCTGCTGAACTTGCAACGATCCAATGAGAGTTGGGAGGTCCACGCGCAAAGATCTCTGCACCTACAGAGTGGCTCAAGGGTGAGTCACGATGTTTGTGTTGGGGGCCTATTGGGCGTGGGATCCCCCAAGGGAAGTTTTGGCGCTTAGATCCTAGATTTTGGTTAATTTTGTAATTCCAATGTAAAGACTCCACATTTTGTGGGCTAAAGAGTAATAGGGTTTTCCATGCTTATTTTGATAATATAATGTTGGCTATAGAAGATATACCCATGGTCTGCGGACCATGGGTTTGTATAACTAGAGAGAAGCTCTAAGTAGTTAAGGCAACTAGCTAATAATAAAGTGCCTAAGGAAGAATTTTGTATGTGTGATAGTTCTGAAGTGTAAAGTCTGGTTTTGGTCATAGCGTAGGAAGAGGCTCTGTAGTTGAGTGCACAGGGAGAGTCTAGTCTGTAAATAGTGGAAGTATTTGCATCTTTATTTCCTGTTTTATGCATCTGTTATATTGGGTATGAATTTCACTTTTAATACTTATATGATGCGCGAATGTGTATAATTGTATTAGCTAAGTGAACACAAGATACAATATCTGTTTACGCGAAGATAATCAAGACTTGTTAATAAGATAAGTAAGATACTTGGCGTAATTTAGGAGATATCGAAGTTTGTTGCCTTAGCAACATGAAAGGACTTCAACCCCTAGTCAGGGATGCACAAAAGTCGATTATAACAAATCACGAAGGTACTAAAGGGTAAAGCAATGCACGAAGCGACTTGCATGAAGTTAGGTTTAGTTGGACTAAACCAACATCACATCCATCTTAAGGGTGCCGAAACTTGGTTCCAGCATCCCCCCATACTGCTTCAGGTGATACTTCAGTCCGCGCTTCACGGGCTGATGCTGAAAGGGGCAATAGTGTAGGGATTTGTTTGGCTAAATAACTTTGACCTGGGTGAGGCCCCCATAAGCCAACAGGGTGGAACTCAAAACCACACCTTATAATCATACCCCCAGGCTATAAATCGAGAAATTTATGAATCAAGACCAATGGGAGGAGAATACACTTCAAGAAGTAGAAGAATAGATTCTATTTACAACTACCCTCCACACTCTAGTACCTCAATATAAACAAGAGAGAAGGAAAAGAGAAGAAACTTCATATCCAACCTGTACATAAATAAGTGCTCAAGAATTCATAATTCAGCAGAAAAAGCAGAAAACGCATCTTAATGATGTCACTATTCAGAATTAAGAAAGACACTAGACTATTGTTATGAGTGGTTTACAGTTTTCGACAGGGTCAGAGGAACATCTCCTTGACACCCCATCCTCCTTGTCCTTATAGAATCCTTTAGAAAAATCACAGTCAATAGAATATGGTGAACATGATGATCCCAATATCTTTAGTAAGTTTTTACAGATTAAGCAGAAGAATGGAACACTCAAAACTAGTAACTATGCTCAAATTTGGAAGCAAACTTCCACCTCCCAACACAGGTTATTAACAACATAAAATGAGAAAGGAAGGATGCAAATGGAATTCTTATAGGCCCAAGTACCATCTCCAAAAAATCATGTAGATTACAAGAAGACTATATTCTCATTTGATGCAAATCTTATACATCCCATTGATCAAATGGATATGCATGGATAGTATGGGGAAATGATTTTGTCCACCATGACAAATACTACTATTGAAATATCAAAGTTAAGGACATCTCTCACAAATGTCTAGACATAATTAAAATTAGAGAAATATTCTTCATTAGCAAAAGACACTAGAATCAAAACATTAGAATATTTGGTGACCAAGATGGGATATTATCCGAGCGATGTAAAAGCAATGGAGGAGATAATCAAGAAAAAGAATGCAGACGTAACACCACTCAGGAAACAACTAAAATTGCCTTCTATAGAGGATCCATAAACAAAGGAGATAGAAGAAAGTGAAAAACATAAAGAAGATATGCTCAAATTGATCATTGAGCAAAATATTTAGATAAAAGAGATGGAGGAACAAATAGAGAGGCTACTCAAGGAAAAAGAAGAGGTTGCACAAATAACTGTAGCTCAAGTAACAACCATACCTATCAAAGTTGTAGGGACAACAGGGGAATCTACATCATCACCAGAGGAATTGAACAAGGTTATGCATGTCCTATCTCTTCAAAGGCAGGAAAAATATAAGCTCCAACATAAGATAAATAACTTAGAAGCAAAAAAAAAATGATACCCTTTTGGACGAAGAGATGCAAAAATCTCATCAACTTGCCAAGAAGATAGATCAATTGGAGAATAAGTCATTGATGGCTCAAACATTGGTCCAAGCCAATGAAGGAATTTGGGTAGATATAAATCATGCCATAACTGAAGTTTGGCCATCCCTTCATATTATATTTGAGTAGGAAGAGTTAATTAACAGGTGCCAGACAATAATTGAACAAGTGAGAACAGCACTGGGACAAAAACCAACAGAGGCTACATCTATGATCAAAGTGCTGAAATCAAAGACTAGAGCAGAGTTAGAACAAATTCAGATTGCTGATAGGACAAAGACAATCCTAGAGATCAAAAATGTATTATAGAAAAGGAACTAAATGAATCAGTTGGAGACTAAGAGTCAAGCTTTGGAAAATGTTGTCCACGGTTAGTAGCACTATTATGAAACCAGCTCAAGAAAAGATAGAAAAGATAGAACAACGCCTTAGAATTCAACCATGTTAATTAGCTTGGAATATTACAGTGAAAAGCTTTATACCATTGCAACAAATACATCAAAGTTTTTAGGTATTAAGGGACATGTGACAAGGAAAGGATTTATTGAAGCATTAGAGTATGATTTAACTATCAAACATGAAATCAAGCATATCTTCATCAATAAGCAAACTTTCAAGAAGTACACTGAAGTAGATGAAGTCTATAGAAATCTTATAAATCTTTCTATACCAAATGATGAAAGGTGGGATGAGTTATGTGATACCATTGAGTAAAAATATTTTACCTCCAACAGATAAATAGCAAGATAACATTTTGGGGCCTAGTCATCAACGATTTCCTTGAAGCTAGTGCCAAAAAACTCAACAGTTTAAGCATCCCTACATTCGAGTACTATTTTTGTAATTAGTTAGATATTTCTAGAACCTTATATTTTTGTATAAATAAGAAGTGATTCGATGTATTAAGGGTTGAACCCTTGGATGATCGTTCAAAGCAGAATTGTAACATATTGGAATTTCTTCACATTAATGAAGGGATTATGGATTTGCTTCAAACAACTTGTCACTTTGTGAGTTTGTCTTATGTTTTCACTTCAATTTGTTACTCTGTGTGCATTTAAGTTTTATGAAGATAACTGGGTAAGAGAAAACTGAATATGAGTCTATCTTAAACCTCTTCTGAAGTTTTAATCTATTTTAGAGATTAGTTTATTGGACTGTTTGTCTTTATAAGCTCCTTTACATTTATAAATTTTCAATCATATTCATAAGGTTAAATGTATTTTGTTGTGTTGTAAACATTGTTTACTTGCATGGTTTCTTATGATTAACTAATAATTCAGTTTGAATATTTAGTAAATCATACTCTCTTATATTTCTTCCTTTCCACACATTTTAAAATCAAATTATTGTTCAGAGGTAAAGAATCAACCCTTTCTTAATTTTCAGTATTATTAAGGTTTAAGCACCTGCCTTATCTGCTCATAACATTGTTCATCCAAAAAATTTTAAAACAAAAAAACATTTTAGATGCTCTGGCATAATCAATTAACCTGAAATTACCTCAGAGGACAACACATGGATCAATTTATAGTTAATCCTAGCCATCGATTAAGATTTAATCTTGTCGGTTGAAGTCTCAACGAAGGATTATAAGAAGAAGTTGATGGGGCTTGGAGAAGATACACCAAATTAGTTGAGTATTTGATTTTCCTGGAAAATTGATCTCTAGAGTATCAACATTCAGTCACCGAAGGTGATTCAATGTGATCGAAGTAGTGAGAGAGGGGAAGAGATAGTGAGGCAAAAGGAAGATTTTCTAGTTCTAGTGAGTACATTGCAGAGAGGTAGTGATTGTCACAGAGAGGCTGCACAGAGCCCTCTTGGTGAGATTTATGTTTTGTTTGGGAGAAGGAGAAATTCTGAGCTAGAAGCTGGGCAAAGGTTTTGGAGGAAAAGAATATCAATTTCCCAGACAGTAGTTGACAAGTGAGTGAGAGGTGATGTAGTTTCGTGCTAGAGGGACGTAGTGACTAATTAGGCTGACACAAAGATTGTGCAGAGGTACCAAGGTGTTACAAAGTAATTTGTCACTGGCCTCATATCCCCTGATCTCGGATAAAGTCAATCTCTAAGCGACATCTTCTCTGTGTCATACATCAAATAAATGTGTCCATATCTTCCCAATCATTCAAGAATATTAACAAGTGCTCTTTAATCTTGAATATTGACCCTTTTTACCCATGTTTCAAGATCGTCACAAGTAAACTTCATTCTTCCTGCGATGATTGTTTGTAATGAACTATAACGTCGCGACGACGTCGCAGGGGTACATTTTTTCCCTGTGACGGTCAAATTTTAGGGCTCGACGCAAGTCAACAAGATCTTTCTTACAATGATGGCTCTAAATACACTGTTTCCTTGCGACATTGTCGTTGAGTCCTAGTGTATGACTTGTGAGGATCCAGATATGGCGAATTAATTCAAACATAATGCTCTGGGTGGTTCTAGAAATGGTTGTTGGGTCAAGGGATTTTGCCTTTCCTCCTTTGGGATGGTGGTTCCACCTTTTGAGAAACCTCCCTTGAGGATAAGCTCCCTCTTCCTCATTTATGGAGGCTCCTCCTCTTATAAAAGCACTCCCTATTGCTATGATCAGCTAGTTTTTGGTATTGAGCAAATTAGCTAGCTTTGGTGTGAGTTTGATAGTTTGCAACGTGAATTGCTGATAGTTTAACAATTGGTTGTGGATTGCTTTAGCATTGTACTAGTGATTTTGAGTGAGAAAGAGAGTTATCATCTACTTGGGAGACCCTTTTGAGAGTGAATTCTTGAGGAAACATACTGGTTGGACCCTTCGAGAAAGTTTGCGATGTCAAGGATTGGTTGTAAGCTTTGGTTTTATTCATTTTAATACAATCAATGGTGATTTCCTATGTCATGTGTGAAATATACTTGATAGCTTATGGTTACTACCTTAGTATTAATTAATTTAATATTAATAATTAATAGATTTTTTATTAAATTAAATAAATATAAACATAATTAAATATTTATTTAATATATCATTAATAATAAAGTTTAAAATCAAAGGGACTTTTAATTATCAAAAAAAAAAAAAATAAAATTTTTTTTAAGCATTTAATATTTCCATCCCCTGTTAAAATAAAAATTTATTAAAAAAAAAAAAAACTCAACAAAAAATAAATAAATAAAATGAATGATTAATTAATTAATTAAATTAATTAAAATTAAAGCATTCAAGCCGACAATCTGCTGATCCAAAAAATTGTTATCCACATTATTATTTATTTCCTTCTAAGCAGCTCTTCTTCATTATCATTCATAAGTCGCGATGATGGATCCCAGTTGGGATTTGAAACGTTGGCATAAAAATGTTCATACTGTGGGTTCTCCGGAAACTGATTCAAAAGATCATTTTTGTGCTTTGTTACATGTTCTGTTGTTCTCTTGTGTTGTTTCTGGTGAATCGCTCATTGAGGAGAAGGAAACGGTAGCTGAAGCAGTGAACAAAAGCTCCATCGAACACCGGTTTGAGGTAGGCTCTTTCAACAATGACTTTTTAAGGAAATTAGTTGTTGTTGAATTGGTTACGATGCTTCAGCATACCATTGGAATGCATAAGTCTAATTGGAATTTGATGCTATTTTCCACCTTATGGGCCTACCATACCTCATTGAAGGATGCCACTGGATTCACACCATTTCAACTCGTTTATGGTTTGGAGGCTACCCTTTTGATTGAATGCGAGATACCTTCTCTCAAGCTAGCTGTTGAATTGCTCCCAAATACTACTCCTATAGAAGAACATCATCTTTATCTAGAGCGGCTAGACGAAACCCGTCGACTTGCTTCTTTAGTCATCGAAGCACAAAAGAAGAGAGTGAAAACTCATCGAAGCGATGCCTACATTGTCCAATGATGGTAAGATAGCTACCTAATTCTTATTCAATCACATGATTACTTGATTTAGAGTCCCTCAGGCTATTGTCACTGATCACGGTTCTCATTTCCATGGTCATATGATGACTGAGTTAATGACCCAATTAGGCTTGCGTCACAATAGTTTGACGCCTTATTACTCTCAGGCCAATGGCCAAGTCGAATTCATCAACAAGGTGTTGGTTACGATGCTTCAGCGTACCATTGGAATGCATAAGTCTAATTGGCATTTGATGTTGTTTTCCACCTTATGGGCCTACCATACCTCAGTGAAGGATGCCACCGGATTCACACCATTTCAACTCGTTTATGGTTTGGAGGCTACCCTTCCAATTGAATGCGAGATACCTTCTCTCAAGTTAGCTATTGAATTTCTCCCAAATACTACTCCTATAGAAGAACGCCATCTTTATCTAGAGCGGCTAGACGAAACCCTTCGAATTTCTTCTTTAGTCATCGAAGCACAAAAGAAGAGAGTGAAAACTCACTTCGATCAGACTGTTACTCCTCGTTCTTTCAGTGAGGGAGATTTAGTCCTGCTGTACGATCAAGTGAATGATAAGCTGGGGCAGACAAATTCGAACCTATGTGGCATGGGCCTTATATTATGAAACGTGTTTTGCAGAAAGGGGCCTATGAGCTAATTGACTATGAAGAAAACACTTTAGATAAGCCCCGGAATGGGCTTTATCTTAAAAAATATTACGCATGAGTTTTTTGTGCATCTGCTATGTACATAAGTGTGCTTTCAGTGTGTGCATGTTTGGCTTGGTGTGCAGGAATTATTGCCGCTTATTGTGTCATTTTACTTCTTGTGCAGATGTCTGTTGCACCTTATAATGGTTTCGCTGATGGTGCCTATCATAGTACACATAATCTCTCCTCCGCAGCATGGGTGATCTACGATCCTCACGGTGAGTTAGTAGACCTTCAAGGTGTTTGTCTAGGGTGTACCATGAACAACATCACTGAATAATAGCACAATCATTGAATTATTGGCTGAGGATGTTAACCTCAATATTCATGCATTGATTGTGAATCTAGATTCTCAAATTGTTGTTCTTCAACTTAACGGGTGTTATTCTGTCAGAAACCCTCAAATTTTAAGATTATATTTGCGTGTTCGCTTACTAGAAAGAAATTTTGATTTTATCACATATCAACACATTCCTAGAAGGCTAAAGACGTTAACTAATGCATTGGAAAATCATGTATTAGATAGACATTTACGCAATTTATAATAAAAAACATTATATGCAAGTATTCAGACGCAATAATAAAACATAGATAGCTGTATATCGTGTGGCACATCGAGGCGCTCAAAAAATAATTTATATGTCCAAAAAATAATGTATATGTTCAGGTTACAATCCTAGACACATGTCTCTCAAAACACCAAGAAAAGGAAATCTAGGCGACTACTGTGGTGGGTTTTGCTCTCTGTAGCAGACCACCGCCTGAACTACTCGTCTAAGTAGTCTATGAATCTTGTTCGACACACCCGCGGTTTGTCGCTGGTACTGTCATGGGATCTCCTCAAACTCTCTCTAGTTCGGGGTCCCCTCGATCAAGCCCTCCAAGTTCTGGGCTATCTCCTCCTCCGCGTCACCACCTGGAGGTGGCAGGGCAAGCTCTCTGTTCTCCCTCAAAGCCGTAGGAGTGAGACCCATTGGTCTCTCAGGTCCGACATCTATAAAATTGAACATAATTATTAGGGTATATACGTTTAAAATCCAAAAACAATAAAAAACTAAAATATAAAGTCTTGCAGTCAACCCAACTATGTTACCTCTCTCCTCCCACTACTCTCTAGGCAGAAGTAACATGTTCGGATCTCCCCTGAAATCCATCCCTGCATAGGGCCAATCCTCAAGCACTACCTAGTGACGATGTAGCCACTCCATGAAGTCAGGACCCCATGATACTCACTGGCCGCCACCTCCTCGTGGCATCACATGGGACCACCTAGTGATATGAGTCTCGCATGGTCCAGGCCATCCTATGTGCATGTCATGCAACTGAAGTATGGGCACCTGCTCCAGCATGAGCGGTACCAAAATCGACCTGTACCCAAACTGCTTTGTCTCGCCTCGCTGTCATTTAGTCAGCTGCCTCTTCATATTTAGAGATGCTGCCTCTGCTCAGTCGAACATGGTAATATTGAGGCAATCTAAAGCCAACTGTAGTTGTGTTTTAGTTGCCTCATGTTCAGCTTGCGAACCAGCTACTCTCGTAATCATAAACAACAATACATGCAGTGATAAATCGTTCACTGTTGGGATCTATAACTTCCCGCTGGTGGGTGATTTTCGTGCCCCTGGGCACACTCGTGCAATCAACATATCTAAAGACTCTCCAATGACCCACACATCGCCCATGTGGGGTCTCTCTCCTCGTCATGATAAACCAGTAAGGAAATATATGTCTGTGGAGTCAAACTCAACGTCATGCCCTTGGATGATGAATTTACCCTTTTTCGGGTTCCATGATCGAATAAATAATCCAAGGATGTCCAATTGCACTCTTAATAGCGGTGTGAGGAAGAATTTGAGTAGTGCATAGTTCCAGAGGACTTGCATGCATTTAGGATCTGTTGCACCTCTCTCATCATCGACATCATGTGTGCGTTCTTGCCACAAAAATTCCATCCCGCAACTTGCACATACAAGTATTCTCCTATCAGAAATTGTTTGATCTATTTTTATATGCCACAATGGTGTAAAAATTAAATTTTTGTGTTTTTCGCGCTTGTCGCAGCTGTATCTAAAACAACTGCGACGATATGATTTTATCAGTTTACAATTTCTCGAATCGTCGTAGGAGTACATCACTCTCCTATGACGATGCCGATTTTGGCTCATTTGAAATTCATGGTTGTTGCAACCTTGCGGGGAACTTTTACGACGACTGAGGTGAATTTTTGGAACAAAAATCCTTACCAAACTTAGCCAAAAAGCATGAAATTACAGTTAAAAGCACTCAAAACACAAAGGCAAGGGTAGGATACTTACTTGGAGAGAGTTTGGCACGACATGTATCACTACAGCTATGGAAATCGACACCCAAATTCACAAAGGTACGCGTTGTTTAAGTTTTACCATGGTTAAAAAACTAAAACAAAGTTATTTATGTTTTTACCATATGCCTTATATAGCTTTTTCTTGAAATTTAGGGCTTTAAATATAGTGTTTTGGGTTTTTACTATAGTTTTTAGGGTTTTTGACTTAGGTTTTCAAATATTAATCGTGTATCCTTGTAGAATGGGTCTTATGATTGGGTTTCTCTGTGCAGGAACATGTGTGTTGGATGCGGGTCCTGGTTGATACATGCTTGGTAAATACCGCAAAAATTTCTCACGAGTCTTCTTTAAGCTCTTTTTTGACTCGAAAAAGATGAAAAGGTCGCCGAGTAGTTTTCCTTTTTTGACTCTTTAAAGAGAATAAAAATGGAGGTCTACTTTCAGCTCTTTTCCAACTGTTTAAACACGAAAATATGGCCGAGCCCTTGTCATTTCGAGCTCGTTCTTGGTTACGAAACGTCGTGTCTTGAGTAAGACTTTTTCGGACTGGAAACACTATTTACGAAAAGAACTCCTTGATTGAAATGGTCAAGCGGTTCTCTTGAGTATCATTTTCTACCTTTTTGGGCTTGAGAAACACAAACTTACGAAAAGGGGCCCCCCTGGAGTTTTCTTTTCCATGTCTTTTTCAAACTCTCTAAACATGAAAAAGACTCTGAGTTTTACCTATGTTGGACTCGTTAAACCTTGATGGCATTGGACTCGTCACCATGATGAGACCCGAGCTTCTCCTCCCTAGGGCTCGTTAAAATTTTATTGGGTTGGATTTGTCCAAAGGACAAACTTATATCACAAGCATATGCTATCCCCTTCAAGCTAGTTTTCCAAAAATAATTGGGGTACTCGCCAGCGATGGTGGGGGAAATTTGGAAATCTTCCATTGGTTACCTACTAGTCACTCTTGCACATCGACACTTTTGCTTCTCGCCGGGTTTGGGATATCCTTGCATCGTCATTGGCCTCCCAGGGTTTGGGTTTGTCACTTGCCTCACTCCATTTGATCCTTGTTGTCTCCATCAAACTTCTGATCCCTTGGTACCAAAATGCTGCCACATTCTGGAGTCGTGTTGTTGATATGTTCACGAGTTTAATCCTTCTGCAGTTTGCACCCTTACCTCCTCCTCTGATTCTCTGTTTCATCCATCTTCATCTTGTTCCTTGTCTCATGTTGTTGATGTGGGAAATGGCCCTCCTACGACGGGTCGCTTCCTTTCGACACCAACTCATTATCCAGGAAGTTGATTTAGAGATTCCTTTCTGTACCTTGGAGCTTGCATGCCTCAATGGCAAGTTCTTGGCGCTCCACGACGAGCTTACATTATTGGTCTTCGATCGGGTGATTTTGTAGGTGTTCGACTCCAGATCATTCTTCACACTTCATGGATTGTACTGGCAATACCTTGAGAACCATTGACATTATTGGTGGTCTCTCTTGCACTTGTTAATGGTTTCAATCATTGGCAGGTAATCAAGCGATTTTCTAGTATGCTTGACTTCAGCACATCTATTCGCATATTAGAAAGTGTACTATGATCGATTGGGACTCAAGACCCCGGACTAAGATTACATAAGTTCAAGTTGCATGGATTGGTTTGTGATTGCATACATGACCCTTTGATTGGATGGTTGTGACCATACCTGAGTCTTTCTAGATGGCTATGACCATACTTTTATTTTTATATGGTCTTATCGACTGGATGGCTGCATCCATACCACAGACCAAGTCTATTTGTCTTTTGGATGGCTGCCTCCATGCCTAGATTACATGTTTTTCTTTCACTATCAGAGATATCAGTTGTGCTTGCGCCTGCAGGCTCCCAACGATGGTGTTCCGGTTCGGTTATGATTTTTTAAAGCATTTCACCCCTCCCACTCTCTCAACCTTCATGCTTTAGGGGGCATTTGTTACACAATAATTTGTCACTGGCCTCATATCCCCTAATCTCAGATAAATTCAGTCTCTGAGCAACATCTTCTCTGTGTCATACATCAAATAAATGTGCCCATATCTTCCCAATCGTTCAAGAATACTAAAAAGTGCTCTTTAATCCTAAATATTGACCCTTTTACCCATATTTCAAGATCATCGCAAGTAAACCTCATTCTACCTATGACGATTCTTTGTAATGAACTAGAACATTGTGATGACGTCACAGGGGTACATATGTTCCCTGTGACGATCGAATTTTAGGGCTTGACGCAAGTCATCAAGATATTTATTGCGAAAATGGCTCTGAATACACTGTTTCCTTGCCACGTCGCCATTGAGTCCTAGTGTATGACTTGCAATGATCCAGATATGGTGAATTAGTTCAAACAAAATGCTTTTGGGTGGTTCTAGAATTGGTTTTTAGGTGAAGGGAGTTCGCCTTTCCTCCTCTGGGATGGTGGTTCCACCTTTTGAGAAACCTCCCTTGAGGAGAAGCTTCCTCTCCCTCATTTATGGAGGCTTCTCCTCTTATAAAAACACTCCCTATTGCTATGATAAACTAGTTTTTGGTATTAAGCAAATTAGCTAACTTTGGTGTGAGTTTGATAGTTTGCAGCGTGAATTGCTGATAGTTTAGCAATTGGTTGTGGATTGCTTTAGCCTTGTACTAGTGCTTTTGAGTGAGAAAGAGAGTTATCATCTACTTGGGAGACCCTTTTGAGAGTGAATGCTTGAAGAAACATACCGGCTGGACCCTTCAAGAAAGTTTGTGACGTCAAGGCTTGGTTGTAAGCTTTGCTTTTATTCATTTTAATACAATCAATGGTGATTTCCTATGTCATGTGTGAAATATACTTGATAGCTTATGGTTCCTTGACTCTGTAAGTAAACAGGTCATTGTTGTGCTCTGTTACATGTTCTGTTGTTCTCTTGTGTTGTTTTAGGTAAATCGCTCATCGAGGAGAAGGAAACGATACTGAAGCGGTGCAATGAAAGCTCCATTGAACACCAGTTTGAGGTAGGATCTTTCAACAATGATTGTTTAAGGAAATTAGCTGTTGTTTTGTCTTGCTGTGATTAGACCCACTCTAGGGCTAGAGGGGTTGCCTTTGTCCGAAGAGGGAACATTTCCTACATCACACAAGGGATGACTCAGTTTCGAGCTGGGTCAGTTTTGGATCGCCTGTGGCGTGAGAAGATTTTCTCACTAGTTATTATTGCCAATTATTTCTTTGTTTGGATTGCTAGTTTAAGCATTCATAGAATTTACTCATATTTTTCACTACTACATAATATCAAAACCCTCCGCTGATGCACCAGTTTTTTTCGGGGAATTAGTCCAAAAATAACATTTTTTGTGTGTGTGCATATATTTATTCTAGCGTTTTTATTCCTTCCGTAGTATTTGTTTTTTGAAGGTTGCAGTGTATTTGTTTCGATGTTTTCCATAGCACACAATATTTTTTTTTTTAATTAAATTAACAAAAAAAAGAAATAATATTAGTTGTTGTAATAGGATTCGGGATTAGCCGAGTTTTCATAAAAGATTGCAGGCTGAATTGCAGACTTGAAGTTGCAGGACTGAAGTTTTGACAGAAACAAATTTTGCAGAGTTTGAAATTCATTGAATTTGGTAGACTTTGACTTGTTTAGAAGTGATCTCATTGGAGGGATGAGTTGGTGCTTGGAAGGAATCTTGACCTTGGTCTTTGGGTTTTGGAGGTCTCATTTTCATCTAATTCTATAGGAAGAGGATTGTTTGGGTTTTCCCCAATTGTGGGTATTTTCCTTGGCTTTGAGCCTATACCTTGTGTTCTTTGTGTCTTGGTAATCTTCATGTTTCGGTAATTTATTTATGAAGAAGTAAAAACTAAATAATAAAAAGACAACAAATATCACAAGTAGTTATCAAGTAAGGAAAATCAACATTAATCTACAAAGATCTTGATTTTCTAACAAGTGAGAACACATAGTTTTCCAGAATTCTTCATCATCATGCTTCACCATGTTAATTAGGACAATTCATGCTGAATTAATTTTTGCATGCATGGATGTGCCCATGCTTGTGACACCACATCTAGTATATTTAGCATTGGTACTTTGACATGCACTATACATGTTTGCGTAATATAAATTTATACGAATTGCCACTCCTATCTAGTGCCATATTGCTCTTGTTACCATGGCCAAGAACATTATTTATCAAATATTTGATCCAAAATCTATGACCACTTGGAGGTCATGTTACACATTTCATCTTCAATCAATGAACTTGTGTGTGATTCAACATGATTGTATTTTCAAATTTTATAGATAATTTATTGTGATATTTTCGTCTCTCAATCATATGACCATAGGGAATGCCATTTATTTAGCTTTAATAAGTCATTGTATAAAGGTATAATCGTATCATAATATATAGTTGTTGGGAAAAATACTAAGGGGGGCGGGGTGAATCAATGTTTTAAAATCATTAAACTTTTCAATTTCATTTCATGATTTCTGTATGCGACTTTACAGAAGGGA
This sequence comes from Pinus taeda, assembly GCA_000404065.3. Lineage (NCBI taxonomy): Eukaryota > Viridiplantae > Streptophyta > Pinopsida > Pinales > Pinaceae > Pinus > Pinus taeda. The sequence goes on from APFE031385722.1 coordinate 327,824, forward strand.
ACCCACATGTGTATGGAATTGTCCTTAGGACAACTAGCATATATCAAGTAAACTTACATTTCAGTTAATTCATCTTATGTTTTTTTGATGCAATGCATCAGTACTTGATTAAACATTACATAGATAGTAACCATGTGCAGTGAGAACAAAATAAACCATCACACATAAGCAACACACATGAACAATAGGATTTAAGGTGGAAACCAAATGCAAGAAAAAACCACCCGCTATTCTTATATATGTATTCTTTTTTAATATAAATAAAATATTTTACAATCTTGTATTGGCGCATACTCATACCAGTACGCAGACACCCCCTACTGAAGGCTACAACCTTTACTCATTCTCCAGATCCCACTGGAAGGGAGCTTCAACCTCCTAAATCTTGTATTGGTGTAAACTCATACCAGTACGCAGACACCCACCTGCAGAAGGCTAAAACCTTCACTCGTTCTGTAACTCCTACTGGAAGGGAGCTCTGACCCCCTAATATGATTTATAATCTACCACTGGAAGGAAGATTCAACTCCCTCATTGAAGGCTCCAACCCTTAACACCCCGGGGAACCAAGTTTCATAAATTTTCATACTGTATTAACCAACACTCAACCAATCAACCAGAACAGTCAGATCGTTGTAACGAGACTATCAAATAACATACTACACATTATAAAAACCAGATCCCGTTACTGCAAACCCTGATCAACCATTTGTCAAAATTTATATGCTACTTTGGAGTAGAAAACCCACATGTGTATGCATATTTCATGAAACATATCCACACACAGATCTTAAACCAATGAAACCTGAAAACTGAAACATTGTCACCCTAAAACAAACATTGAATCATACATAAATTTACTGCATCATTATGAAATAATCATAGAACTTTATCTGATCTTAAATCACAATCAACAAGTAAATTCAAAATTCTTCAATCAATTAATCCATAACCAAAACATCACTGTTTAAGCCCAGATCATGAAGAAGAATTCATTGACAGACAACAAAAACACATCAAAACTGATTAAACTAACCAAACATCCTTTTCGTTAAAACCCTACTTTGTATACACACTTTATTCAAAGCATATTCGTGTGAGTATGCACTTTTCAAGAAAAAAACCCACGTATATATCTGCAATTTCAGAATTAAATATTCACTGCAACACAAAACTTCAGACATACCCAAATCTCAACATACATAAGAAAATCACGCATTAAGGCGCTATTAACCTAAATCAAATCATCTCATAATCATGATTTTCATCTCACATCTATTGGATCTGATCCATCATCAAAATCCTGGGTGCATACTTAGTTTTAGATCAAATAAAGCATCAATAAACCATT
>APFE031385722.1:337872-363542 GCA_000404065.3 Pinus taeda
GGTGAATCAGTATTTTAAAATCATTAAACTTTTCAATTTCATTTCATGATTTCTGTATGCGACTTTATAGAAGGGAACCCACCTGTGTATGCAATTGTTCTTAAGACAACTAGCATATATCAAGTAAACTTAATTTTTAGTTAATTCATCTTATGTTTATTTTGATCCAATGCATCAGTACTTGATTAAACATTACATAGATAGTAACCATGTGTAGTGAGAACAAAATAAACCATCACACATATGCAACACACATGAAAAATAGGATTTAAGGTGGAAACCCAATGCGGGAAAAATCCACCTACTATTCTTATCTATGTATTCTTTTTAATATAAAGAAAAGATTTTACAATCTTGTATTGGCGCAGACTCATACTAGTACACAGGCACCCACTTAAAGAAGGCTACAAGCTTTGCTCATTCTCTAGCTCCTACTGGAAGGGAGCTTCAACCTCCTGAATCTTGTACTGGCGTAAACTCATACCAATACCCAGGCACCCACCTGCAGAAGGCTAAAACCTTCGCTTGTTCTGTAACTCCTACTGGAAGGGAGCTTCAACCCCCTGATATGATTTACTAGCTACCACTGGAAGGAAGCTTCAACTCCCTCATTGAAGGCTCCAACCCTTAACACCTTTGGGGACCATGTTTCATAAATTTTCATACTGGATCCACCTGCTACAAAACATCACAACTTGTAGGCCATGTTTCATAAATTTTCATACTGGATTCACCTACTACAAAACATCACAACTTGTAGGCCATGTTTCATCAAATTTTCAGACTGGACCCACTACCAACACTTAAGCCCAAAACCAATCATCAAAACTGAAACTTACCACTGTAATTCAACCATTGAACCAATCAATCATTGAACCAATAGATCCAACTAATCACCGAATTAAAAAAAACTCAACCAATCAACCAGAATAGTCAGATCATTGTAACCAGACTATCAAACAACATACTGCACATCACAAAAACCAGATCCTGTTACTGCAAACCCTGATCAACCATATGCCAAAATTTATATTTTACTTTGGAGTAGAAAACTCACATGTGTACGCATATTTCATGAAGCATATCCACACACAGATCTTAAACCAATGAGACCTGAAAACTGAAACACTGTCACTCTAAAACAAACACTGAATCATGAATAAATTTACTGCCATTATGAAGTGATCACAAAACGTTCGTTGATCTTAAATCACAATCAACAAGTAACTTCAACATTCTTCAATCAATCAATCCATAACCAAAACATCATTGTTTAAGCCCAGATCATGAAGAAGAATTCATTGACAGACAACAAAAACATATCAAAACTGATTAAACTAACCAAACATCCTTTTCGTTAAAACCCTACTTTCTATACACGCTTTATTCAAAGCATATTCATGTGTGTACACACTTTTCAAGAAACAAACTTGCATACATATCTGTAATTTAAAAATAAATATTCACTGCAATACAAAACTTCAGACATACCCAAATCTCAACATACACAGGAAAATCACGCGTTAAGGCTCTATTAACCTAAATGAAGTCATCTCATAATCATGATTTTCATCTCAGATCTATTGGATCTGATCCATCATCAAAATCCTGGGTGCATACTTAGTTTTAGATCAAATAAAGCATCAATAAACCATTACATGTATATTTTCTTCAGATCTAACTATTAATAATATTTTCATCACTCACACACTTCTACCACTTTGATATTCATCTCCTTATATATTTTAACCTTTATCCAATACCACAAGTCAAAGCCATACTCTAGTAGATGGTTTTCTTAGACGAGATCAAAACATCTGTTACTGGGCTCAATACCACAAGGAAATACCATGGTAAGGACCCTTGGTATTTAGAATACCATGGTGCAAAAACTGTACACGCCTTTGCTTCTTCATACTCGCATGTGTACACGACGTTGCTTAACAGAACCTGTGTATACTTCTTGAAATTTCAACTTTATCATTCCTCTGCCTTTGAACTACTATGTCTTTGTAAAAGACAATCCATCACATTTGTAGACACATCTTGTTTACATTTGTATCAAGTTGGTTTCCATCAAAGAACAACTCATTAGGTAGGTTTTCATTAAGGATAACACATCAGGTAGGTTTCTATCAAGGACAACATATAATTCATAATGCCAACAATCTCCCCCTTTGGAATTGATGGCAACCACTTTGGTGTTTGGTCACCACAACTTATAAATACTTGTAAAATACATCAATCCAAGCACCAAACCAAGCTACTCTTCAACACCAAGCTATTCTCCCCCTTTGACATCAAGGGAAAAGGGCTGACCAATGCTGAATGAAGAATTCTATATCTGAACTGCTGAGTATGAACACTGATCATGCTACCTTTGAGCACATGCTGAAATTTCTGATGAATGTACAATGAGGTACATGACTTTACGACTCATATGGCTTGTCCCATCACTAAGGAACGAAACTTACATCAATCACCCAATCACGACGGGTTTATATATTTGACATCATTATTACATCAACTTCCCAAACAAAGCGGGGTTACAAATTACATCACATATCCAAAAGGACTTGACCACAATAATCCATACATGACTGAATTTTACAATGATTACATCATAGGTATTTACATTATCTTTACATCAAATGATAGATAAGACATGTATAAACAAGACCAAAGACCTCAATAAGACCATGGTAGTCATCATCAACTATCGTACACCATATATGATCTGCACCATAAGCATTTGTCAGCAACAACTCATCATCAATATGTAAGATAGAACAATGTAGCTTTAATATCATCAACCTGTGACTTGGTATGCAACCACAATATCATAAGTGAGAAACAAACATATCATCATAAAGTAAGATAGGACAATGTAGCATCATTCTTCAATATGTCATGTTTCCAAGTATCATCCAACAGATGTAGCAGTAACATATAACCATGTTTTAGCAACATCATTCTCTTGGCCCAAATTCTTCATAATAAGAATTATCTCACCAACACCACTTCATCAAGAGTTATTCCATCAATATGTAACTTAAGCAAACATAATCAACTATTCATGATAGCATGAGATAGAGAGTTCATCATTCAAGAACTTCATAAGCAACATCACCAAAGAATAATTATGTATGAAGCAAACATAATGCCAACAATGCATTATTAAAAGCATAGAAAATGCTCCCCCTGAACCTGTGCCAACTATTCATTGTCAGATTTGATCATATTATTTCATATATCAGTAAGAATCATCAAAGAATCAACATCAACTAGTCATGCATCAAGTCATCAACAACTTATAAAGACAAAAAGAACTTCTAAATAGCATCAACAAATTGTAATCATCGACCATCAGAATCATGAAGGTCAAGTGATAATTGGCTAAAGAATATCAAACCCTTCTCCTAAGTATGTCCCATTGTTTTCTTCATCAAACCAAGATATATGCGACTGTTCAATTTATAAATAGCATATACACGCAACTTTTCTTTATAGGATCCGCGTACATAAAGTGAAATACTGAAATTTCACACCTTCAACCCCCCCTGAGATTACACATCATTGATTATGAGGAACTGTTTTTCATGAGGTCAAGTACCTATCACCACTTCTGTAGTCACTGTTAAGAGTTATTCATTCAAGAATAATGGACTGCAATGGGAACCATCTTCTTTTACTCTGAGTCTAAATCTTTCTCATATCTATGATATTTTTGTTCTTCAAACACATATAATTTGTCTGGATTTCTATATCCTCTTATTATGACTTTTCCAATTACTCCGTTCATAAACTTACACTTGGTTGATGTAAACACAATTACATTTCCCTTATCTACCATTTGTCCTACACTTAGAATATTCTTCTTTAGCCCTTGAACTAATAAAGCATTAGATGTTGCTCTAGTTTTATTAATTTTGGCTTTACCTTGTCCTAGAACTTTTGCTGAAACATCAATTCCAAGAATACATGATGATTCTTCTTGATAGATTCCATTTTACTCTTATCTCCAGTCTTATGATGAGAACATCCACTATCTATGTACCCTTCATATTCATCTTCAAATGAGCAGAGAGAAAGACCACACCTTATTTGTTCTTCTATTTCTTTCTTATTATGATAAAATTTGGTGGCTCCATCTTTTTTAGGTATTTTGACATTAATGTTCTTATCTGGTTGCTTTCCATGTTCTCTACAATGATCCATAGAATTGTTTCTGCACTATTTTGCTACATGCCCAAACTTTTTACAAGCATAAAATCTTACATGTTTCATATTTCTTCTATTGCAATCAATGGCTTTGTGACCAAAAATGTTGCAAAAAAGATAATATCCCTTAAAGAACCTAGTAGCTGATGATCTTTCTGTGAGGTGGTTCTTAGCTTGAAACGTTCTACTTTTGCAGTTGGATACAATGTGACCATAATTTTGACATATAGAACATTCAACGTTATTGATCAGAGGAGAAAATTGATTAACACTTCTATAATTAGCAGTAAATTATTTCCTTTGAATATTTTCTTTCCTTGGTTGTTGATTAGGTTGACTTCTTATCTCTTTGTTGAGAATTTCAGATTTTGCATTAGAATTCTTTTCCTCAAATTGTGAACTAGATTCTCCTTCAACAATTTCATGAAAACCAAGACCAAATTTGATGGCAGGAGACCTTTGACTACTAATAATATTATCGAAAATCTTAGTACTGTCTTTAAACCACAAATGTTTATCCTTTTCTTCTAACTTACCTTTTAGGATATTTACCTCAACTCGATATTTCTCTTCCTTTTCTAGATACTGATTCTTCATAATTTCTTCAACCTTTCTTCCTTCCTCCATTTGTTGTTTCGATTTGAGAATATCTTCTTTCAACCCATTTTATTGTTATTAAAATTCTTGAAGTAGTTCCTCATTCTGCTTATTTGATTTTTCAAGATCTTCTCTTAGAGAGACGACCTCAACTTCAAGACCTTCACAATATTGGTTAGATACCATACCAACATGATGCTTGTTATCATAGGCCTACAACTTATCGTTAAATATTAACAATATTTTTCAACGCAACTCCATCTGTCATTTTGAACACATTGTTAGATATAAGATTATCCAAGAAATGTTCCTTTGGGACTTCTTCATGTATTGCTTGTAACTTATCCCACACTTGCTTTATAGTAGTATAATGCATAAGTTTATTCAACGTTAAATCATATATACTACCAAAGATGTTACTCAAAGACTTATTTTTATTTTTCACTTCCTTTTCTAATGGAGGAAAATTGGTGTAACCATTGTCAACTAGATGCCAGACATAAAGATTCATTAGACTATAATTCATTTTTCCTCTCCAAAGTTGATAATTATCTTTTCTTAGCATAGAAAGATCTGCATTATCCATTGATTCTGACTTGCCTTGATCTGCTGCTTAAAAATGATTACTTTTACTTTGACCCATAAGTTCAAGGTCAGTACTTTCACTATCATCATCACTGTCATTGTTACATAGACAAGAAAATGGATCACACCTTGAACAAGAACCCATACCTGATGATCCTTCAACTTCTTCATTCTTGATCACTGGAAAGTGGGTTTCTCCCAAACTTGAATATTTTCTTACATCTGTAACTGTTACTGCATTTCATATATTCATGTCAAAATTCTCAATAAAATATCCTTTTCTTCTACACCATCAAACTCATTATTACTTTTATCTTCAAATGCCATATTCCCTTGTTTTCAAACCTCTTCCTATTCATTTTGGCAGCTTCTTTTCCTTTCTGCTGATTTTCTTTATAAGGACACTTAATAGCATAATGGACAACTCTACCAGAAGTAAAACATTTGAAAGGAATCTTATGTTTGAATCTTCTTGTACCCATTTGGAGTTTCTTTACGAAGTTTGCCTCTTCTTCTGATATGTAACCTGATTCTTCCTTCTCTTTTCCTTTTGCAGTAGCTTTGAAGGATGCTTCTCTTATATCTAAATGACCACCTTTCCTCATCTCAAATGATGTCAATATTACATGGAGTTGGTCAAGTGTAAGACTTTTCAAATCCTACATTTCTTCAATAGCAGATACTTTGGATTCGAACTTCAAAGTTAGAGATCTCAAAATATTTTCAATAATAGAAGCATCTTTTATTTCTTCACAAAGATTTCTCATGGATTTCACAACTTCATCTACTCTAAGAGAGAATGCTGCAATGTTTTTATCATCATGCATTTTCAATGTCTCATACTGTGTTCTGAGTGTTTAACATTTAACACTTTTTACCTTGGTGTTGCCTTCATAACTTTGGATAATATTATCCCAAATTCCATTTGTTGTGTTCAGCTGCATTACCTTCACAAACTCGGTCTCGACTAGAATTCGCAAGATGGCATTTACAACTTTTGCATTGGTTTCATATTTTTTCTTTCCTGCAGTATCTGAAGGAATAGAGGTTGGATATTGATATCCACTTTCGAAAATTTCCCACACATCATCTCCTAGTGCTTGCAAGTATGATCTCATCCTAAATTTCCAAAAGACAAAGTTAGTTCCATTAAATATAGGATGTATGATAGAAAATAGTCCTTCGTGACTACCCATCTTGATGGATCTCCTTTAAGCGATCAAGCTTCTGCCAAAGGACCTGCTCTGATTCCAATTGTTGGGAAAAATACTGGGGGGTGGTGGGATCAATATTTGAAATAATTAAACTTTTCAATTTCATTTCTTGATTTTTGTATACGAATTTAAAGAAGGGAACATGCGTGTGTATGCAACTATTCTTAAGACAACTAGTGTATATCCATTAAACTTACTTTTCAGTTAATTCATCTTTTGTTTATTTTGATCCAGTGCAACAATACTTCATTAAACATTTAACAGATAGTAACCATGTGCAGTGAGAACAAAATAAACCATAACACATAAGCAACACACATGAACACCATGATTTAAGGTGGAAACCCAATGTGGGAAAAAACCACATGCTGTTATCCTCACTGTCTTCCTTTTAACATAAAGAAAATATTTTACAGTCTTGTACTGGTGTAGACTCATACCAGTACGTAGGCACCCACCTGTAGAAGGCCAAAACCTTCACTCATTCTCCAACTCCTACTGGAAGGGAGCTCCAATCCCCTAATTCTTGTACTGGTGTAAAATCATACTAGTACGTAGGCACCCACCTACAAAAGGATACAACCTTTGCTCGTCCTCCAACTTCTACTGGAAGGAAGCTCCAACAACCTAATCTGATTTACCAACTACCACTGGAAGGAAGCTTCAAATCCCTCATTGTAGGCTCCAACCCTCAACACCTTCGAGGATCATGTTTCATAAATTTTCATACTGGATCCACCTACTATGTAACATCCCAACTTGTAGGCTACGTTTCATCAAATTTTCAAACTGGACCCGCTACCAACACTTAAGCCCAAAACCAATCATCAAAACTGAAACTTATCATTGAAATTCAACCATTGAACCAACTAATCATTGAACCAATAGAACCAACTAATCACTGAATTAACCAAAACTCAACTAATCAACCAGAACAATCAGATCACTATAATTGGGATATCAAACAACATACTGCACATCACAGAAACCAGATCTTGTTACTACAAACCCTGATCAACCATCTTGTTATCACAAAACCAAACCCTGATAGGCTGCTGATCAGGAAGACTTTGGGTAACTATTTCAAACCAATCTTTGTGCTGAGGCTTAGCCTCCTCAACCTGAGAGGGCTCTCTCACTAGGTTAAAGATTTTAATTGGAAGATTAGATGGCTAACTCTATGGAAAAATCAAACAAAAAGGTATAAATGGTTGAAATGAAAATCAAAAAACATATATTGGGTTGTGGAGTCAAAATATGTTTCAGTACAACAACAAGATCAGCTTAACATGGAAGTTAGGGCATAAAGAGTCTTAATATGTCAGTAAAACAGAAACATAGTGCAAGGAACACAATTTATAAACACATGAAGGAAGTTAGAGCATTATCAATGAATTCTAAGTAACATGTGCCTATACCACTACAAGTAAGTGAATGAAGAAAGCCATGAAAAAATCAAACATTAAAAACCCTCTCTGAATCCCGAGTAGGGAAGCCAGTATCTCTGTATTAACATGAAAACATACAGTCTGCCACAATAACACGATGTGCTTGTTCCTTTTGAAAATTGCCAACCCTGAGGCATTCCACCTCTTGTCTTTTATAGAGTTATCATTACAATCTTGGATTCCCTGATCCAACATGAGGGGAATTCGAATTTCCTAGCTTGACACCTATTCATACCTAAAACAGACTATTAATTACAAGTAACAGTTAACTGACTGTCCTAGAGTCCTAATACAATTAGGAGTACAACTCCTTATTATGATAGCAAAAACCTAATCTAGGGATTAAATTCAAACTTGACAGCTCCTCCTCCTTAACTTCGACCTTGTTAATTTCCATAACCCTCCTGCTTGCCTTTAATAACTTCTCCTTTATCTATCTTGAAAACTAGGAAAATGTCTCCTGCACTATAGCGTTGGTATTTATTTTTGTTCCTCGGATCTCCTGATGACAAAACTGGCCCCTTTAATCATGTAACATATTTTATGTTAGCCATAGAACCCTACTCTTTCACCTGTGCAAACATTAAACTCCTTGAAGGTGCATGAAGAAGGTCAATCTGAATGTGCTACGAAATTAACTGTTGTTTTTGTAGCACAAAACTTTGCTTTCACCTATATCCTTTGTTCTTTGAGTTTTTCCCTTGCTTAAGCTTTAAACTTTCACAAGTGACCTCCTGATACCCTCTAGCAGCATCATTATCCAAAAAATCACCGCTTCTTTCCTTTGAGAATTGATCAAAACACCAAAACTGCACCTACAACAGTTTCGTAGCGCACTACAAAACTGTTGTGCATGTCACCTACAATAGTTTCACAACGCACTAGGAAACTGCTGTGTGAATCAATTTACACAAATTTTTCCAAAAACTTTCCTTTTAAAGATTCTTCACAGCTGTTTCATTATGTACATATGCCACATATACCTAACATCACCCATCCTTGAAACATCTTCAAAAAGTAATGTCTTTGTTTCAACCAAAATTGTTATTAGGGTTTCATCACTTACTTTCTTGTTCATTTGTGCTGAGGCTGACCTCCATACTTGCTTAATTGAATTTCAAGGTCTTCAATTTGTCTTTTCATCCTCCTGATATTGATTCTTAGTCTGCTATTGATCCATCTGACATACCTTGCTTCCTTGATTGCAGGGACAGTCCAGGTGAAGTATTGAGCCTTTCTGCTAACTACTTCAGGTTTTGAAGGTTTTCCATCTCCCACAGAGCCTTCATTCTGTTGAAATTGGCTTTCTCAACTGCGTGTTTCCTTGCCCTTTTCTTAAGTTTGGCAATCTCAAGATTGGTAAGTTTTAATTTCTTCTTGACTTCCTCATAATTATTTTCTTCTTCTTGAGTATTGACTGCTCTGTTTCTGTCATGTTCGTGCATGGGTGATGGTGGAACTACTGGCACTATGGGATCTTCACAAAAACCTGATATCTCCCCTGTTTCATCTATCTTCGACTCTGCCTCTTGTAACCTTTTTGACTGCCTAGTTACAGGCCTTCTAGGCTTGAAGACAAATTCTGAAACCTGATCATCAAATTGTATTTTTTTAGAGGATTTCATCTTTTTTGACTTACCCTCACCTAAGTCAATGAAGTCTGCTTGGACCAGAGGGGAGTCTTCAATGTTAATAGCCTGAAGAAGATCATTCAAACTGCCCTTTGAGACTGGGCTTTCATCAGTGACTATTGTTTTACCCTTTTCTATGGCTATTTGACTTCTAGTTACCCTTCTCTGGACTATTTCACTAATGGACTGCTCTTGTGTTGCTTCCTTAATTTGAACTTTCTTCTTCTGTGAATACTGAGGTGTATCTTGAACAGCCAAAGGTGTTCTAGTCACTGGTTCCTTAACTTTCTTTTTGGCCTTCGGTTTAACAAACCTGCTTAACCTTTTTTCTGCATAGTGATTATTCATTGGTGATGATATTTCCTTAGCCCTAGGGCTAAGTCCTATTTCAGCTCTAAAACCAGACATAAAGAGAAACGAAGACCACTCTCTATCTACCTTCTGAAGTTCATGCAAGACAATTAATTTAACTAAGCCATGATGGAACAATGATGTTTCACATGCCTCTTTCTTCAATTTTATTTTATCAGACATCTTGCCTAAACTTTGAAACAGAAAGAAAGGTAGATCTAGAGAGATTATCCCAGTGAAATGCAATAGCAGTTTGAAATGATACGAATACACCTTGTGGTATCTTCCTTCACAGGTGAAGTACCTTTGCATGCATGAGAGTAGATTGGCATATGTATCTTTGACATAAACCCTTGGCACTACTTAGTTAAATCTGTGTCTACAAATTCTGGCTTCAAGAATATCTTGCATGGTGCCATTTCAAACTTGAAATTCTTAAACCACCTTTCTTGACCTCTAGGAATTTATGTCACTAAAGATATAACTTCAGGAGAAATTAGCAATTCTAAAACTCCAATCTTTGTATGTAAACCTGTGAAATTTAGAGCAAATTCCTTGGTCACTTGGTTATGTCCTCCTTGTAGTTTCTCATAGAACCTATAGCAACCTACTTTTTTGAAGGCTTCTTCAACTGTTTTATCCTTCATGAGAGCATCTAAGCCTTCAAGTTCAGTTCTTAAACATCGACCTGACCTATGATTTCTTCTTTCTTCCGACATTTCTCCTTTGAAATCCCTGTGGATAGAAAATTTGGAAGAAAACTGCCTTGCTTAACTGAGGAAATGCCTCACTTGAATTTGATGAAGAGCTGCCCCGCTTGAACCCTGCGAAAGAACTCTGGTTTTTGCTCACCTTGGGCTTGTTTACTCGGACTAAGAACATCACCAATTGTCTCTTGCATGAATATGACCAAGATCAACTAACCTTTTTTTGAAATTTGAAATGACTACGGACAAATGACCCCTAACGAATCTAATGATGAATATGAATGGTTGCATGTGAGAGGAAAGGTTCCTGGATTGACACCTGATGATGAAAATTTAACGGATTCTAGTGGATTTGACAGCTATACATGATTGATCATGAATCCTCGATTTCGTAGCGCATCCAGTGTAAATTTAGGGTTTTGCGCTACGAAAATGCCTAACTATTATTCCCCGATTTTGTAGCACATGTAGTGTAATTTCAGGACTTTGCGCTATGGAAATGCTTAGACAGTTTCGTAGCGCGTTCAAATTTTTGAAATGACCAGACACATGAAACTTAAAACATGATATGGAATCCATAAGGGGCAAAACAAGGTTGTTGAACTTTATTTGATGATGGAAATGAGACTCTAACCCTATGACTTAGACTCTAAACACATAAAAATGACTTGACCTTGTCTAACACAAAAACTTTGGAACCACGCGGGTTGTCCAAAATTTTAAAAACTTTTATAGTGATAACACATCTGACAAAATATGTATGCTATTTTGCAGTAGCAAACTCACGTGTGTACACACATTTCATGAAGCATACCCGCGTACAAATCTTAAACCATATAAACTTGGAAACTAAAACACTTTCACTCTAAAACAAACACATAATCATACATAGATTCACTGAATCATTATGAAATGATGAAAAAACTTTCTCTGATCTTTAATCACAATCAACAAGTAACTTCAAAATTCTTCAATCAATCAATCCATAACAAAAACATCAATTTTTAAGCCCAAATCATTAAGAAGACTTCATTGACAATCAACAAAAACACATCAAAACTGATTAAACTAATCATACATCCTTTTCATCAAAACCCTACTTTCTATACACGCTTTCTTCAAATTGTATCCGTGTGTGTACGCGCTTTTCAAGTAATAAACCCGCATGTACGTGACTTACCAGAATCACACTAGTGTGTGTATGTGCCTTTCAAGATATAAAAATCGTGTACAGATCTACAATTCAGAATTAAATCTTTTCTGCAACACAAAGCTTTATACATACCCAAATTTCAGCATACACAGGAAAATCACGCGTTAAGGCACTATCAATCCAAATCAAATAATCTCATAATCATGCTTGTCATCTCAGATCTATTGGATCTGATCCATCATCAAACTCCGAGGTGCATACTTAGTTTTAGATCAAGCAAAGCATCAATAACCCATTAAATGCGTATTTGCTTTAGATCTATCTATTCATAAGATTTCCATCACTTGCACACTTTTACCACTTTGATCTTCATCTCCTTATATAGTTTAGCCTTTATCAATTTCCACATGTCAAAACCATACTCCACCCAATGGTTTTCTTAGACAGGATCAAAACATTTGTTACTGGGCTCAATACCATAGGTCAATACCATGGTAAGGACCGTTGATATTTATAATACCATGGTGCGGAAATTGTACGCGCCTTTGCTTCTTCATACTTGCATGTGAATGTGACTTTGCTTATCAGAACCCATATATACTTATTGAAATTTCACCTTTCTCATTCCTCTACCTCTGAACTGCTATGCCTTTGTCAAAACACTCTATCACATCTGTAGAAAAATCCTATTGATATCTGTATCAAGTTGGTTTCCATCAAAGAACAACTCATCAAGTAGGTTGTCATCAAGGACAACACATTAGGTAGGTTGCCATCAAGGACAACACATAATTCATAATGACAACAATAGTTATATAACTAGTGGTTTATATAATTATCATTATAATTATATATTATGGATTAAAAAAAAAAAACCACACCCCCACCTGAAATAAATAGATAAGTAAATAAAAAATAAAAATAAATATTAATGGACACTAAACTTAATTTTTTTACTCTTCTACTAGTAAACTAATTGTTAATGTAATTGGCACCAAGAATTGGATTTTATTCTTCTACCATAAAATGGTAAAATTTGGGTTTATTTTTAAGGGGAAACAAAGGGAGGGTTTTCCCAAAAAAAAAACCACACCACACCCCCCGCCTGAAATAAATAGATAAATAAATAAAAAATAAAAATAAATATTGATGGACACCACTTAATTTTTTTACTCTTCTACTAGTAAACTAATTGTTAATGTAATTGGCACCAAGAATTGGATTTTATTCTTCTACCATAAAATGGTAAAATTTGGGTTTATTTTTAAGGGGAAACAAAGGGAGGGTTTTCCCATGTAATTTTTTTTTTTTTTTTTTTTTTTTTTTTTGGGTATAAAATTGGGTAAATTTGACAATTTGGAATTGTGCAAACTTTGAACTCTACATTTCACAAATTCCCATGTTCATTTTTTCGCAATATATGCATTGATACATGTCTAGATAAGTTCTTCTAATTTCATGGATATCCCTAATAGTTGGGGGACCCTTGATATTTCAGAATTAAATGATAAACATGAAATCAAGTATCAAGGGATTAGAAATATACATGACATATTAAACCTATTGTATCCAGGTATTTGTTCCTTCATTAAATTTGTTTATAGTTGTTGCAATAAAGATGGAATTCATTGACTTATTGGGAGATTGATTAAATTGTTTAAGAGTCCCAACTTTGATTTCAAATGTATGAGAGGTGTTAATAAGGGGCTTGGTGGATCAGGGTAATTATAGGGGGGACATGTAGTGCAAATGAGCGAGAATATGAGTTGCAATGTCACCAATGAGCATGCCTTCTTTTGTCCAGTATAAACAAGGCATTTGCAAAGGATGGAGGTTTCACTTGAGTGAAAGTCACATTTAATCTTAGATACAGTCTATGAAAATATATTTCCATTCAATGTTGTTGTTGCTAATTACCATATTGTTGTATATTTCTTGTTATGTATTTATATTTTTTAATAATGTTAGTTTATGGATTTTGATATATACAAATATATTGACTAGATATGGTGGTGTTCCATGCCCTATAATTAAAATTAGACATGAACTTGTTTCTTGAAGCCATGAGTCACCATAATAAGGTGTATTTACATTCAAAATATAAATTGAATGGAATTCTTATTTTCATTACACAATGGGTATCATTTGGGTTTCTTTCACTAAAGGATGTTTGTGCTTTTATTGTTATGGGGCAAACTACTCTAGCAATGGTTAATGCACAAATGTTAATTGACTTTTGTTGGAAGTTGTTCAAGTATATTTTGGAATAAATTACATGATATGGGGAAACTGGTATGTGTTTTGGAAATAAAAATAGATTGGGAATGTGACCCCCCAAAAATTTGGAAATGGGGAAATGTAATATGTATATATATACATACATATTGAAACTTGGAAACAAATCATTATGAATAAATCACAAACATAAATGATATAACAATGTTTCACCATCACTTATATTTGGATCATCATCGTTAGTATCACCCTTTTCTTTTACCTCAATCCTCTAGGGACATTAGTCAACACCACCCAATTTTGATGAAGCTACCTAATGCAAGCTTTAAAATATGGTATGAAAATGTTAGCATCCCTAATCAATGATTTTAGTTTGAGTGAAAGGTGCATTTTTGCTAAGGCCACCACTAAGGAGTCCAACAAGCAATATCACTAACATTGAGGTACATAAAGGGCTTATTGATCTTGATTAACTTCCAATTCCACACCCTCATACATGATAGAATCTAATGAAAATGATACAATCCTACCAATCCTAAATTCTTGAAAATTGTTAAGTTTGTTGAATTTAGATGGGATATGAAATTCTACTTTCTCCACATGAAGTCGTATGAGGTTGGAGCGACTCTCAAACATCCTAACATAATTAATGGTAAGGCCAAAAATTTCAGCAAAATCCCTTTTACTTTAAAAATTTAACATTACCATTAATTGCGAACATTTTGGTACAAACTAAGAGTGAAACTATTTAAAAAAATATACAGTTTTAGAGTTTTCTAGAAGTCTTACTAATCCATCATTAATTTCTAATTAATCATTAAAACAAAAAATATGGTTCCAACAATTATATTAAAGCAAAATTGGACAAATTTCATTTGGAAACTTGTTGTACAGAGGTTGAAACACGTTTATGAACTTAAACATGTTTTAATTGCATTTAAGTCACATTTTAGTGTTACGATACAGAAACAACCATTGAAGTCACATCTTCTTTAAGTGGAGTCTTTTTTTTTGCGTACATCTTATTTTTGGACATAGATTTTGGAAAATAGATTTTGTGAATAGTTTTGATGAATGATGGGTATACCTAGGAGTTTCCAAACACTATTTTTTAACTTGTATGGGAAGGTTGGAAGGTTTTCTTTCAATCCAATGCAAATTATAGACACATTGATGGCATGTAATCCAATCTCTCCACTACTTAATCTACTCCTATTGAAGACTCTCCCTAAGTATGGATAGCCACCATTTTCTTTTTCGAATACGACGCTTAGTAATCATTAGTCATGAGTTTGATTCCCCTTTTTTCTGTCATTGTGTGGAGGAGGGCTCCATTGATTTCAAATTATCTTATCACAAACTTTCTTTTCCTCATTCACCTTCATTGTTGGCCCAATAATACAATTACGGCTATGTTTAAAATAAACATTTATAACTCCCCTTATTTTGAATTAATCCTATACTTGATGCCATGATGGTGAAAATAAAAGAGCAAGCTTAAAAATAAAAATAATAATAAAATAATGATAATAATAGTGATCATATACAATAAACAAATTTATTATAAAAGGAAAAAATAAAATAAAAAAAGTTACCAAAAATTAGGGGAAAAGTGATATTTAACTCAGAAAAAAATTATAAGAATTAATTGTTTAATACTTTACATAGATATCTTTACATGAATGGATGTTAAGAATAATGGTATTTTTTTGGCTAGGAGTATTTTAACTCTTGGGATTTGTTTTATTTGGAGATTGAGCTTCAAAGGGAAGAGAAGAATAAGAGTTGGCATAAGATATTGGTTGAGCTCTTAGTGGTATTGAAAAAGAGGTTGGTTGAGAAGAGAGTCATGTCCTACACTTGGTTGACTAGATAATTTCATCACCAAATTATAAGTCAAAATTTCATGAATTATACATACTTACAAACATTAGATATTTTATTATTGAACATTACATATCTTATCAAAACCCTAGATTTGAAAATAAAAAAAAATTGTAAGCACCTGTGGATAAGATTGAAAAGTAAGAACTTATGAAGTGCTTGTAAAGTATCAGGTAAATTTATATAGCGTTAGGTTAATTTTTTATACAAATAATGTGTTAGACCAAATTAAAAAAACAAAATCCCTATAATTCTTCCAAGATTAATGATCACTCAAAGTTACGTAGAGACTCTATTATGCTCTTGACCTATGAGAAGATGCCAGAATACCAAATATACGAAGCAACACAACCCAGAACACAGAACAAAATGAGAAATAACATGTATTTTATTATTCAGAGATGAAAGCAATGTTCACTTGCCTCTTCGAGGGGTAACCTCCAATAGAGCAGGGCTCGATTACAAAATAAGACACGACGCTCCTCGATGGAGAGTCTCTATCCTTTATATAGGATTCATACATGCAATACCATGGGTCAGTACCATGGTTCTCTTACTACCATCTATCTAATACCATGACCCATTTGCAAGTAACTGTGGTCCCTTCCTTTAAATGTGGGTCAACCACTTACAATTATTAATATGGGCTTTATTGACTCTTTAACTAACTATAACTACGAATCGACCCTATTACATAAATAAGGGGGTTAGGGTTGGACCCTAACATGCCCCCCCATAAAAACAACCTTGTCGTCAAGGATGAAGCTGCGAAAACTGCTGAAGAATAGTGGCGGGTTCCTAGGTCGCATCTTTTGGAGAGGTGTATTTCCACTTGACGAGGACTTCCTTGATCGTGCAATCGCGAAGATGTCGTTCTCGCTTGTCAAGGACCTGTTCCGATTGGAGCTAGATTGAACCTTATTCATCCAACTCAGATAGATTGGTTTAAATTCTACAATTGTTCCCCACCACTTTCTTGAGGCATGAACATGGAAGACAAGATCGATTTTTGCAGTGGGTGGCAAGGCTAGCTTGTAGGCTACTTTGCCAATGTGCTGAAGTATTTGATAAGGTCCGTAGAATTTTGGAGATAATTTTTGTCGACCCTTGCCTTTGAGTGATGTTTGCCTGTATGGTTGCAGCCTTAAGAATACCTGATCCCCTTCTTGAAATGTGCACTCTGAATGATGTTGGTCTGCCTATTGCTTCATGCGATTTTGAGCTTGATGGAGATTATCTTTCAGACGAGCTAGCATGTTTGCATGATTTTGTAGGAGTTGATCCACTGCTTGCACCTTAGAGCATCCAGGGATATAAGAAGTAGGTGAAGGGGGGAGTTGACCATAAACTGCTTCATATGGAGTTATCTTAGTGGTGGCATGATAGTTAGTATTATACCACCATTCAGCTAAAGGTAACCATTGTACCCGTTGATGTGCTTTTCTGAAGTGACGCACTTAAGGTAGGTCTCCAAACATTTGTCGATGACTTCAATTTGACCATCCGTTTGGGGATGATAGGAAGTACTTAATTGTAGTTGGGTGCCTTGTAGCTTGAAAATTTCCGGCCAAAAGTTACTGGTGAATATCAGGTCACGGTCAAACACAATGGAAGTGGGCAACCATGCAATTTGAAGATCTGTTCCATGAAATATTGAGCCACCAAAGTGGGTGTAAATGGGTGGGGTAGGGGGAAAAAATGAGCATAATTAGAAAGTCTGTCCACAACCACCATGATGATTGATTTGTTGCCTGACTTCAGAAGACTAGTAATGAAATCCACAGAAACATCTGTCCAGATTGATGCAGGGATGGGCAATGGTTGTAAAGTGCCTGGGGACTTGACTATTTCTCCTTTGTGGCACTGACACACATCACATTCAACTACAAAAGTAAGAATGTCCATTTTCATGTTTGTCCAAAAGAAGGAACGATGAGTGCGAGCATAAGTATTCTGAAAACTTGCATGGCCTGCAGTGGGAGATGAGTGAAACTCTTCCAAAATGCGCATTTAGAGGGAGGAAGTCGGTGATATCACTACTCAGTCCTTGTAGCGAATAATCTCATCCTTCCAAGAGTAGCACGCTGCAGAGTTAGGATCTGCTTGCATGTTATTAATGATTTGGGAGAGTGATGGATGTGAAAACCATTCCTTTCAAGCTTCTTCAATCCATTCTGGAATGGGCAGAGAGATTGTTGGCAGGGTACTGTCCTCCTCAAATTGGTGTGATAAAGCATCCGCTACGACATTTTCGCACCCTTTCTTGTAAATTATCTCATAATCATATCCCAACATTTTAGCTAGCCATTTATTTTATTATGGTGAGGATAGTCATTGCTCCAAAAAATATTTAAGGCTTTGATGGTTTCTGCGGATTTGGAAACGCTGCCCCAATAAGTAGGGTCACCAAGTATCTACTGCATGTAAGATGGCCATCATCTCCCTCTCATAGGTAGATTGTCCCAGATGTTTCCCACTTAGTTGTTGGCTGGTGAAGGCCAAGGATCGCATTAAGACAACCTCAATACCCTTACCTGAAGCATCACATTCAATCACAAAAGATTTGGTGAAGTCAGGTAGTGCCAATACAAGAGTGGAACAATGGCTTGTTTGAGAGTTATAAACGCTTGTTGTGCTTCATTAGTCCAAAGGAATGAATTTTTCTTGAGAAGGTGAGTGAGGGGTCTAGCAATTCAACCATAATTGCTGACAAATTTGCAATAGTAGCCAGTGAGACCCAAAAATCCTCTCAAACTCTTCAAGGTATTTGATTGGGATCAATCTTGCATTGCCTAGATCTTTTTGGGATCCACCCTGACACCTTCACGCCCCACAATGTTGCTCAAATACTCGACTTATTTCATGCCAAAAGAGCACTTCGACAATTTGACAAATAATTTATGCTTCCGAAGCAGTTGCAAGAGCAGGTCTACATGCTGAAGATGTTTTTCCCAAGTGAGGCTGTAGATGAGAATGTCATCAAAGAAAACAAGGACAAAATTTCTGAAAAGTGGATGGAGCATTATAGAGACCAAATGGCATGACGAAGAATTCATAATGGCCTTCATGAGTTTGGAAAGAAATCTTCGGAATGTCTACTTCTTTCATGCGTATTTGGTGATATCCCGAGCGAAGATCTAGCTTAGTAAAGAATTGGGCCCCATTTAGTTCATCCAGTAAATCATCAACAACCGGGATGGGGAATTTATCTTTGATAGTCAGCTTGTTGAGGGCCCTGAAGTCTGGACACATGTGCCATTTCCCATCTTTCTTGAGAACCATGACCACAGGCGACAAATAAGGATTGATGCTAGGACAAATGACACCTGCTTCCACGAGTTCCTTGATGATTTTTTCAATGTCATTCTTTTGGGCGAAAGGGTATCTATATGGGTGCACATTCGGTGGTTGTGCCCCTGAGACTAAAGTAATGTTATGATTATGTTCCCTTCTAGAGGGTGGAAGCTCATGAGGTTTGTCAAAGACCTGCGGATGGTTGTTTAAGACCTGTTGCATCTCAGGATGAATATGAAGAGTAGTGGGCTTGAAGGCTTGAATGGCATTAAATTGGGCCATAACTCCATGGTGGCCCTTTTTTAACAACTTTTCCATCCGTTGCGAGTTGATGATAGAAGGAATACCTGCCTGGAGTCCACGAAGGGTATGCGTGGTAATTCTGCTTTAAGCTCATATATAACTCCTAGAAGTCCATTGTGATTGGGCCGAGTGTGCGGATCCATTCAGCACCTATATCCTTTGTTCTTTGAGTTTTTCCCTTGCTTAAGCTTTAAACTTTCACAAGTGACCTCCTGATACTCTCTAGTAGCATCATTATCCAAAAAATCACCACTTCTTTCCTTTGAGAATTGATCAAAACACCAAAACTGCACCTACAACAGTTTCGTAGCACACTACAAAACTGTTGTGCATGTCACCTACAATAGTTTCGCAGCGCACTAGGAAACTGCTGTCTGAATCAATTTACACAAATTTTTCCAAAAACTTTCCTTTTAAAGATTATTCACAACTATTTCATTATGTACATATGCCACATATACCTAACATCACCCATCCTTGAAACATCTTCAAAAAGTAATGTCTTTGTTTCAACCAAAATTGTTATTAGGGTGTCATCACTTACTTTCTTGTTCATTTGTGCTGAGGCTGACCTCCAGACTTGCTCAACTGAATTTCAAGGTCTTCAATTTGTCTTTTCATCCTCCTGATATTAGTTCTTAGTCTGCTATTGATCCATCTGACATACCTTGCTTCCTTGATTGCAGGGATAGTCCAGGTGAAGTATTGAGCCTTTCTGCTAACTACTTCAGGTTTTGAAGGTTTTCCATCTTCCCACAGAGCCTTCATTCTGTTGAAATTGGCTTTCTTAACTGTGTGTTTCCTTTCCCTTTTCTTAAGTTTGGCAATCTCAAGATTGGCAAGTTTCAATTTCTTCTTGACTTCCTCATAATTATTTTCTTCTTCTTGAGTATTGAATGCTCTGTTTCTGTCATCTTCGTGCATGGGTGATGGTGGAACTACTGGCACTACGGGCTCTTCACAAAAACCTAATATCTCCCCCGTTTCATCTATCTTCGACTCTGCCTCTTGTAACCTTTTTGACTGCCTAGTTACAGGCCTTATAGGCTTGAAGACAAATTCTGAAACCTGATCATCAAACTGTATTTTTTTAGAGGATTTCATCTTTTTTGACTTACCCTCACCTAAGTCAATGAAGTCTGCTTGGACCAGAGGGGACTCTTCAATGTCAATAGCCTGAAGAAGATCATTCAAACTGCCCTTTGAGACTGGGCTTTCATCAGTGACTATTGTTTTACCCTTTTCTTTGGCTATTTGACTTCTATTTACCCTTCCCTGGACTATTTCACCAATGGACTGCTCTTGTGTTTCTTCCTTAATTTGAACTTTCTTCTTCTGTGAATACTGAGGTGTATCTTGAACAGCCAAATGTGTTCTAGTCACTGGCTCCTTAACTTGCTTTTTGGCCTTTGGTTTAACAAACCCGCTTAACCTTTTTTCTGCATAGTGATTATTCATTGGTGATGATATTTCCTTAGCACTAGGGCTAAGTCCTATTTCAGCTCTAAAACCAGACATAAAGAGAAACGAAGACCACTCTCTATCTACCTTCTGAAGTTCATGCAAGACAATTAATTTAACTAAGCCATGATGGAACAATGATGTTTCACATGCCTCTTTCTTCAATTTTATTTTATCAGACATCTTGCCTAAACTTCGAAACAAAAATAAAGGTAGATCTAGAGAGATTATCCCAGTGAAATGCAATAGGAGTTTGAAATGATACGAATACACCTTGTGGTATCTTCCTTCACAGGTGAAGTACCTTTGCATGCATGAGAGTAGATTGGCATATGTATCTTTGACATAACCCCTTGGGACTACTTAGTTAAATCTGTGTCTACAAATTCTGGCTTCAAGAATATCTTGCATGGTGCCATTTCAAACTTGAAATTCTTAAACCACCTTTCTTGACCTCTAGGAATTTCTGTCACTAAAGATATAACTTCAGGAGAAATTGGCAATTCTAAAACTCCAATCTTTGTATGTAAACCTGTGAAATTTAGAGCAAATTCCTTGGTCACTTGGTTATGTCTTCCTTGTAGTTTCTCATAGAACCTATAACAACCTACTTTTTTGAAGGCTTCTTCAACTGTTTTATCCTTCATGAGAGCATTTAAGCCTTCAGGTTCAGTTCTTAGACATCGACCTGACCTATGATTTCTTCTTTCTTCCCACATTTCTCATTTGAAATCCCTGTGGATAGAAAACCTGGAAGAAAACTGCCTTGCTTAACTGAGGAAATGCCTCACTTGAATTTGATGAAGAGCTGCCCCGCTTGAACCTTGTGAAAGAACTCTGGTTTTTGCTCACCTTGGGCTTGTTTAGTTGGACTAAGAACATCACCAATTGTCTCTTGCATGAATATGACCAAGATCAACACGAATATGACCAAGATCAACTAATTTTTTTTTGAAATTTGAAATGACTACGGACAAATGACCCCTAACGAATCTAATGATGAATATGAATGGTTGCATGTGAGAGGAAAGGTTCCTGGACTGACACCTGATGATGAAAATTTAACGGATTCTGGTGGATTTGATAGCTATACATGATTGATCATGAATCCTCGATTTCATAGCCATCTAGTGTAAATTTAGGGTTTTGCGCTACGAAAACGCCTAACTATGATTCCCCGATTTTGTAGCACATGTAGTGTAATTTCAGGACTTTGCGCTATGAAAATGCTTAGACAGTTTTGTAGCGCGTTCAAATTTTTGAAATGACCAGACACATGAAACTTAAAACATGATATGGGATCCATAAAGGGCAAAACAAGGTTGTTGAACTTTATTTGATGATGGAAATGAGACTCTAACCCTATGACTTAGACTCTAAACACATAAAAATGACTTGACCTTGTCTAACACAAAAACTTTGGAACCATGCGGGTTGTCCAAAATTTTAAAAACTTTTATAGTGATAACACATCTGAAAAAATATGTATGCTATTTTGCAGTAGCAAACTTGCGTGTGTACACACATTTCATGAAGCATAACCGCGTACAAATATTAAACCATATAAACTTGGAAACTAAAACACTTTCACTCTAAAACAAACACAAAATCATACATAGATTCACTGAATCATTATGAAATGATCACAAAACTTTCTTTGATCTTCAATCACAATCAACAAGTAACTTCAAAATTCTACAATCAATCAATCCATAAAAAAAACATCAATTTTTAAGCCCAAATCATTAAGAAGACTTCATTGACAAAAAAACAAAAACACATCAAAACTGATTCAACTAATCATACATCCTTTTCATCAAAACCCTACTTTCTATACACGCTTTCTTCAAATTGTATCCGCGTGTGTACGTGCTTTTCAAGTAATAAACTTGCGTGTATGTGACTTACGAGAATCACACTAGTGTGTGTATGTGCCTTTCATAAAAATCGTGTACATATCTACAATTCAGAATTAAATCTTTGCTGCAACACAAATCTTTATACATACCCAAATTTCAGCATACACAGGAAAATCACGCATTAAGGCACTATCAATCCAAACCAAATAATCTCATAATCACGATTGTCATCTCAGATCTATTGGATCTGATCCATCATCAAACTCCGAGGTGCATACTTAGTTTTAGATCAAGCAAAGCATGAATAACCCATTACATGCATATTTGCTTTAGATCTATCTATTCATAAGATTTCCATCACTTACACACTTTTACCACTTTGATCTTCATATCCTTATATAGTTTAGCCTTTATAGGGGTAACCTCCAATAGAGTAGGACTCGATTACAAAATAAGACACGACGCTCCTCGATGGGGAGTGTCTATCCTTTATATAGGATTCATACATGCAATACCATGGGTCAGTACCATGGTTCTCTTACTACCATCTATCTAATACCATGGCCCATTTGCAACTAACTGTGGTCCCTTTCTATAAATGTGGGTCAACCACTTGCAATTATTAATATGGGCTTTATTGACTCTTTAACTAACTATAACTATGAATCGACCCTATTACATAAATAAGGGGGTTAGGGTTGGACCCTAACATGCCCCCCCCATAAAAACAACCTTGTCCTCAAGGCTGAAGCTGCGGAAACTGCTGAAGAATAGTGGCGGGTTCCTAGGTCGCATCTTTTGGAGAGGTGTATTTCCACTTGACGAGGATTTCCTTGATCGTGCAGTCACGCAGATGTCATTCTTGCTTGTCAAGGACTTGTTCCAATTGGAGCTAGATTGAACCTTATTCATCCAACTCAGATAGATTGGTTTGAATTCTACAATTGTTCCCCACCACTTTCTTGAGGCATGATACATGGAAGACGGGATCAATTTTTGCAGTGGGTGGTAAGGCTAGCTTGTAGGCTACTTTGCCAATGCACTGAAGTATTTGATAAGGTCCATAGAATTTTGGAGATAATTTTTTACGACCCTTGTCTTTGAGTGATGTTTGCCTGTATGGTTGCAGCCTTAAGAATACCTGATCCCCTTCTGTTGGCATTATGATGCATGTGTTGTACTTGATGGCAACCCTCTCATAGAAGATCATCTCACTTGTATACATTCAGATGAATCTACAGAAGAAATATCAGATGTGACAGAGTGCATGGGTTACCGGACAGCAAAAAGAGATCAGATGACAGTTCATAAGTAAGCTTTGCCATCAAGTCCAAAGGGGGAGATTGTTGGCATTATGGCTAAAGTGTTGTCCTTGATGGCAACCCATTCAGGTGATAGATCACAGTACTTCAAGTCAGCAGCAGAGATTGATGAATCAGCTATCAAATATTGAAGAAAATAAGGGGTACGCAGGTACACCTTACAGAAGGTTCGTACACGCAGGCTGGTGTTACATAAAGTGTGTACATACCCGCAGTTATCCCATTCAGGAAGTGCGTACCCCCAGTTCACTTACTTCAAGGCAGAGAAAAGCACATGTGGGGTTTCTTATGTTTAACTCTTGGTATTTAGTCGACGGAATTGTGTTATTATGGTTTTGGCCCATGGTATTGTTTTATATTATTATTATTGAGCCCCATGATCCATGATTTGAGGAAGAGCTTGCCTATATAAAGCAAAGGAGATCATTTGGCTTGCATGTGCTTTTGGGTTGAACATCTTATGTGAGCTAGATCTGAAATACTATGAATCTCTTGGGAGTAATGTCTAGATCTAAATGAGGCGAATCTACTGATAGGTTGAGATCACTTCGGCGCATGATCAGATCTGTAGATCTGACAGTCTGGGTTATTCTTAAAGTCTTGAAATTATCTATACCCGCAGGCACGCAAGTTCAGTGAAAGAAAAGCGCGGAGATACGCAGGCACAGAAGCACTGCAGGTGTGGAGGTCCGCGGCGCCACAGAAGGCGTAGCTACGGAGGTACGCGACGCCACAGAAGGCGCAGCTGCAGAGGTGCGCGGCGCCACAGAAGGCGCAGCTGCGGAGGCGCGCGGCGCCACAGAAGGCGCAGCTGCGGAGGTGCGCGACACCACAGAAGGCGTAGCTGCGGAGGTGCGCAGCGCCACAGAAGGCGCAGCTGCGGAGGTGCGCGGCGCCACAGAAGGCTCAGCTGCAGAGGTGCGCAGCTGCGGAGGTGCGTGGCGCCACAGAAGGCGCAGGTGCGAAGGTGCGCAGTGCCACAAAAGGCGCAGGTGCGGAGGTGCGCAGCGCCACTGAAGGCGCAGGTGCGGAGGTGCGTGGCGCCACAGAAGAACAGTGCGTACTTGTACGCAGGCATTACATGGGTGAAGCTGCGTACTTCTCTTGAAATCAATTTAGCTGTCCATGTTTATTCTTGCTGTGTTCTGGGTCTGGTTTCTGGTATTATGATCTGATAACAGCAGTCTGAGAAGTGATTGATTATGTTCTTAATGACTCATCTTTATGTGATCTGATGGACTAGATCTGATTGATGACTCTCATTGTATATGTATTGATCTAGTGATTGGGTGATTCAAAAGATTGTTTGATTATGTGCTTCAATGTTGTTTTTGGGTCCAGTATGAAAATTGGATGAAACGTGGCCTTTCAGATTATGTGTTGTGCTTCAGTGTATCCAGTATGA